>MU109717.1:0-10580 GCA_012274485.2 Sinapis alba | reverse complement strand
GCTTCTAATCAAACCAGGATGAATCACTATGTAAGAAGCTTGATTTTTGAACCATTAATCAGTGGAGAGTCTTTTATGAAGTTGGATAAAACTCATAGGAGTTATGTTGAAGAAGTTATTCCACTTTCTAATCGGGATATCCATGTTTAGACTGTTTGGACATATGGCAAGTTCTTCAAGTTTCTAATCAAACCAGGATGAGTCACTATGTAAGAAGCTTGATTTGGAACCATTAATCAGTGGAGAGTGTCCATAAAGTTAAATAAATCCCATAACAGGTATGTTAAAGAAGTTATTCCACTTTCTAATCAGGATATCCAGGTTTAGCCTGTTTGGACATATGGCAAGCTCTTCAAGCTTCTAATAAAACCAGGATGAATCACTATGTAAGAAGCTTGATTTGGAACCATTAATCAGTGGAGAGTGTCCATGAAGTTGAATAAATCGCATAGGAGGTATGTTAAAGAAGTTATTACACTTTCTAATCAGGATATCCATGTTTAGCCTGTTTGGATATATGGAAAGTTCTTCAAGCTTCTAATCAAACCAGGATGAATCACTATGTAAGAAGCTTGATTTGGAACCATTAATCAGTGGATAGTGTCCACGAAGTTGGATAAATCCCATAAGAGGTATGTTGAAGAAGTTATTCCACTTTCTAATCAGGATATCCATGTTTAGCATGTTTAGACATATGGCAAGTTCTTCAAGCTTCTAATCAAACCAGGATGAATCACTATGTAAGAAGCTTGATTTGGAACCATTAATCAAGGGAGAGTCTTTCATAAAGTTGGATAAATCTCATTGGAGTTATGTTGAAGAAGTTATTCCACTATCTAGTCAGGATATCCATGTTTTGACTGTTTGAACATATGGCAAATTCTTCAAGCTTCTAATCAAGCCAGGATGAATCACTATGGAAGAATCTTGATTTGGAACCATTAATCAGTGGAAAGTGTCCATGATGTTGAATAAATCTCATAGGAGGTATGTTAAAGAAGTTATTCCACTTTCTAATCATGATATCCATTTTTAGATTGTTTGGACATATAGCAATGTCTTCAAGTTTCTAATCAAACCAGGATGAATTACTATGTAAGAAGCTTGATTTGGAACCATTAGTCAGTGGAGAGTCTTTCATGAAGTTGGATAAATCCCATAGGAGGTATGTTGAAGAAGTTATTCCACTTTCTAATCAGGATATCCATGTTTAGACTATTTGGATATATGGCAAGTTCTTCAAGCTTCTAATCAAACCATGATGACTCACTATGGAAGAATCTTGATTTTGAACCATTAATCAGTGGATAGGGTCCATGAAGTTGAATAAATCGCATAGGAGGTATGTTAAAGAAGTTATTCCACTTTCTAACCAGTATACTCATGTTTAGCATGTTTGGACATATGGCAAGTTCTTCAAGCTTCTAATAAAACCAGGATGAATCTCTATGTAAGAAGCTTGATTTGGAACCATTAATTAGTGGAGAGTGTCCATGAAGTTGAATAAATCCCAAGGAGGTATGTTAAAGAAGTTATTACACTTTCTAATCAGGATATCCATGTTTAGCCTATTTGGATATATGGAAAGTTCTTCAAGCTTCTAATGAAACCAGGATGAATCACTATGTAAGAAGCTTGATTTGGAACCATTAATCAGTGGATAGTGTCCATGAAGTTGGATAAATCCCATAAGAGGTATGTTGAAGAAATTCTTCCACTTTCTAATCAGGATATCCATGTTTAGCCTGTTTGGACATATGGCAAGTTCTTCAAGCTTCTAATCAAACCAGGATGAATCACTATGTAAGAAGCATGATTTGGAACCATTAATCAAGGGAGAGTCTTTCATAAAGTTGGATAAATCTCATTGGAGTTATGTTAAAGAAGTTATTCCACTTTCTAGTCAGGATATCCATGTTTTGACTGTTTGAACAAATGGCAAATTCTTCAAGCTTCTAATCAAGCCAGGATGAATCACTATGTAAGAAGCTTGATTTGGAACCATTAATCAGTGGAGAGTGTCCATGAAGTTGAATAAATCCCATAGAAGGTGTGTTAAAGAAGTTATTCCACTTTCTAATCAGGATATCCATGTTTAGCCTGTTTGGACATATGGCAAGTTCTTCAAACTTCTAATCAAATCAGGATGAATCACTATGTAAGAAACTTGATTTGGAACCATTAATCAGTGGAGAGTGTCCATGAAGTTTAATAAATCCCATAAGAGGTATGTAAAAGAAGTTATTCCACTTTCTAATCAGGATATCCATGTTTAGCATGTTTGGACATATGGCAAGTTATTCAAGCTTCTAATCAAACCAGGATGAATCACTATGTAAGAAGCTTGATTTTTGAACCATTAATCAAGGGAGAGTCTTTCATAAAGTTGGATAAATCTCATTGGAGTTATGTTGAAGAAGTTATTTCACTTTCTAGTCAGGATATCCATGTTTTGACTGTTTGAACATATGGCAGATTCTTCAAGCTTCTAATCAAGCCAAGATGAATCACTATGTAAGAAGCTTGATTTGGAACCATTAATCAGTGGAGATTGTCCATGAAGTTGAATAAATCCAATAGCAGGTATGTTAAAGAAGTTATTCCACTTTCTAATCATGATATCCATGCTTAGCCTGTTTGGACATATGGCAAGTTCTTCAAACTTCTAATAATATCAGGATGAATCACTATGTAAGAAACTTGATTTGGAACCATTAATCAGTGGAGAGTGTCCATGAAGTTTAATAAATCCCATAAGAGGTATGTAAAAGAAGTTATTCCACTTTCTAATCAGGATATCCATGTTTAGCATGTTTGGACATATGGCAAGTTATTCAAGCTTTTAATCAAACCAGGATGAATCACTATGTAAGAAGCTTGATTTTTGAACCATTAATCAGTGGAGAGTCTTCCATGAAGTTGGATAAACCACATAGGATTTATGTTGAAGAAGTTATTCAACTTTCTAATCGGGATACCCATGTTTAGACTGTTTGGACATATGCCAAGTTCTTCAAGCTTCTAATCAAACCAGGATGAATTACTATGTAAGAAGCTTGATTTGGAACCATTTATCAATGGAGAATGTCCATGAAGTTGAATAAATCCCATAGTAGGTAAGTTAAAGAAGTTATTCCACTTTCTAATCAGGATATCCATGTTTAGACTGTTTGGACATATTGCAAATTCTTCAAGCTTCTAATCAAATCAGGATGAATCACTATGTAAGAAGCTTGATTTGGAACCATTAATCAGTGGAGAATCTTTCATGAAGTTGGATAAATCTCATAGGTGTTGAGATTAAGTAAAGACATGAGATGAAAATACACTGAAGTTGATGAAGAAGCTAAGGCAATCCGGAAGAAAGATTATAAGGTCATCCGTACAACCTAAGCTTGTGTGACTTACCTTGGCTTGGAAGGCAAGCAACTGGATGGGAATTATTTAATTACCTTGTCCAAGTAACCAGAATCAATGGGGATTTCAAAATGAAGTAAGGAGCTGTTGGGAGTTGACAAGAGGAGATCACATGTGAAGGTTAAGGAGGAGAGAGAGAGATCAAACATGTCACTATCATCCTGCTGGTCCTGCCATCCTGCTGGTCCTGCTGGTCCTGCCATCATGCTGGTCCTGCCTCTGCTGGTTCTGTTCCTGCTGGTTCTGACCCTTTTGTCCTACTTCACCAGCAATAGTTTATTATATTAGCTTGTCAAGTTGTTCAGATTGTTTCCCTTTAAAAGGCTGTGTAAGTTGTTTCCAAATGAATCAAGGAAATCAGTTTCCTCTTTCTCCATTCCTCATTTTCGAAATCCCTCTCTCTCTCTCTTAGTTCTTCATGTTCTTCATCTGATTCTCATTAAAATTTCATGGTATCAGAGCAAGTTTGCTCCTGAAACCTCATTCTCTTCATTATTCTCTACATATTCTCAGTATACTTCCGCAAATCTATATTTAAACACTCTGATTACTTTTCAAAATTTTCTTTTTCACACTTTTCTGGAGCTGTTCTTGCTGTTCTTGAGCAGTTCTTGATGGATATGGGAGAAAACTCAAAAATGGTGATGATTCCAGTTACTCTTAAGGGAGCTAACTATCTACTGTGGGCAAGGCTTGCTAAAACAGCTCTTGGAGGCAGAGGACTCTGGGAGGTTGTTGAAGAAGGCAAGAACCCAAAGAAGACCATCCTAGGAGAGGATGGCAAAGAAGTTGTTGTTGCTGATACTGGCAACAAGAAAAGAGGTCAGGAGGACCTCATGGTGTTATCTATCATCCAAAACAGCCTTGAATCCTCAATCTTGGAAGCTTACTCCTACTGTGAAACTTCCAAGGAGCTGTGGGATACCCTCAAGAAGGTGTATGGCAATACCTCTAGCTTAAACAGAGTGTTTGAAGTTAAGAGAGCTATCAACACTCTATGGAATGAACTTATAATCATGGAATCGACTCGATCATCAGATTATAGATTATAAGTTCATAACCTTAGTCCATTCCCATTTTGGGCGGAATAATCAATTCGATCCCCCGATTGGATCGGGGGCAAACGCCGACGAAAAGATCTCTTGGATTTAGTAAAAGGTCGCTTAGATTTATTCATAATTTTTTATTCCTTACCTCTAAAATCCTATTTTGATCGGATCAAAATAAAAACGATTTCTATTTCTATATAGGATATAGTTTCTATATAGAATTAAGAATATAGGATTTGATTTCTTTCTATTAGTTAATGAAATCAAATAGAACAGTTAGTTTATCAGAATTAAACGAAAACCCTGAAAAAATTTTCTTTCGAATCATTTTTTTATCGATATTCTTGTTTACTACTCAGTAAACCTTTATCAACAAAATAAAAAGTTAATTTTTGCTTTCGGGAAGTTCAAATTAGAAATTGTTCACTAATAATAGTGAAATCACTGGTGCAGAGTCAAAAAAGGGAGAGATATTTGGTCACCATTGATGAACTACTCCAAAAAATCCACTTATCTTATAATTTTTTGGAATAAAAGAAAGAAAAAATACTATTCTTTCTACATACATTGACTTCAGTAAACATTTTGGGAAGTTTAGATCATTGTGGGCTGAGTTGGAGATGTTAAGACCAGCAACTCTTGATCCTGATGTGCTGAATGAGAGGAGAGAACAAGACAAGGTCTTTGCCCTGCTGTTCACTCTCAACCCTGGTTATAGTGACCTTATCAAGCACATCCTTAGGAGTGAGAAGCTACCATCATTAGATGATGTTTGTGCTCAGATTCAAAAGGAGCAAGGATCAGTGGGTCTCTTTGGAGGAAAAGGCGAGCTCATCATGGCAAACCAAGCTGAAGGGGCAGAGAACAAAACTGGAGGTGGTTCTAACAAGGGGTTCTACAAACCAGAAGATAAGAAGAGTTGGGTGTGTGATCACTGCAAGAAGAAGGGCCATGGCAAGGATAAGTGTTGGATCCTCCACCCGCACCTCAAACCTCAGAAGTTCAGAACTCCTTACGCAGATGCAAGGGCAAATTGTTCTGGTGAGATAGGAGAACCATCTACACCAAAACGCTTCAATGCTACTAGTGAAGCAAAGACACTGTCTTTCAGTGGCTGCTCAGCTGTGAGGACTGCCCCTGATGAGTCTATCAAGAAGTCAGACCTTGATGCTCTCATCAAAGCCCTCAAAGAGTCTGGTAACACACTTGGTATCTCCCTTAGTGCATCATACAAATCGCCTAGTGCTCTAGTTACTTCACTGCAAGCATCACATGGAACTAATATTGTTAAGCCTTTAGTTATAGACTCAGGGGCTTCTCACCACATGATTAGTGATGCTAGGTTGATTAGTAATGTAGAACCTGTCTTAGGTAATGTTATGATTGCAAATGGAGATAAAATACCAATTAAAGGTGTAGGAACTCTTAAGTTGTTTGATAAAGACACAAAAGCCTTTTACATGCCAACTTTTGCATCAAACTTATTATCTGTCAAGAGAGCTACCACTGATCTAAATTGCAATGTGATTTTTAGTCCTAATGAGGTTGTGTTTCAGGATATTGAGACTCTTAGGTTGATTGGAAAAGGTGTTACAAAGGAGGACTTGTACCTACTTGAAGACATCAAGACTGTTTCAAATTTATCTTCAGCTTTTAGTTCAATTCCTGTTTTAGATAATGATGTATTGTGGCATGCTAGGCTAGGCCATCCCCACTCTCGTGCACTGAACCTATTGCTACCTGATATTTCTTTTAAAAGTGATGGCTGTGAAGCATGTATCCTTGGCAAACATTGCAAGACTGTTTTCCCTAAGTCATCTACTATCTATGAAAACTGCTTTGATCTTATACATTCTGATGTCTGGACTGCACCATGCATATCTAGGGAGAATCATAGATACTTTGTCACATTTATAGATCAAAAATCTAAATATACTTGGCTGACTATGATTCAAACTAAAGATAGAGTGCTAGATGCTTTTATTAATTTCCAGACCTACATAACTAATCATTTCAATGTTAAGATCAAAGTATTCAGGTCAGATAATGGGGGAGAGTATACAAGCAATGCATTCAAAAGTCACCTAGCCAAACATGGGATTATCCACCAAACCAGCTGCCCGTATACACCACAACAAAATGGAGTAGCTGAGAGAAAGAATAGACATCTCATGGAGGTAGCAAGGTGTATGATGTTCTACACCAATGTGCCCAAGCGATTTTGGAGTGATGCTGTTATGACAGCATGCTATCTAATCAATAGAACTCCAACAAGAGTCCTTGATGATCTCACACCATATGAGGTACTGAACAAAATAAAACCCTCACTTAATCATTTGCGTGTATTTGGGTGCTTGTGTTATGTCTTACAGCCAGGTGAGCAGAGAAATAAGCTTGAAGCTAAAAGTACTAAGGCTGTGTTCCTGGGTTACTCACCTACTCAAAAGGGTTACAAGTGCTATGACCCAGAAGTAAGAAGGGTGCTTGTCTCCAGAGATGTAAAGTTTGTGGAATCAAGGAGATATTATGAGGAGAAGAGTTGGGATAAGCTCAAGGACCTCTCTCAACATCTTCTGATAGGGCAGACAATCTGAGGCGCATCATGGAGAGTCTTGGCATCAGTATGCCACAATCAAACCAAGAACCAAGATCAACAAACAATCAAGAGAGTGGACATGATCAAGAAGAAGGACAAGGTCCAGAAACTGTGATTGATGAGGTTGATCAAGCTGGAGATGATTCCCATCCTGTTCCTGAAGGGGGGAGTCATGGAGAACCACATATTGATCAGGTTCATGATCAGGATGAGAGACCACAACAAGAGACAATAGAGCAGCAAACTGAAGCAGGTTCAGATGGAAATGAGCAAAGCATTGAGGCAGCTCATCCTCTTAGGAGAAGCACAAGGTTGAGAAAGCATCCATCCAACTGGATCAATACAAGAGTCTACTTCAACAGTAAGGCAGTAGCTCATCCCATTCAAGCAGTATGCTCCCTTGCTCACTATCCAATGGAACATCAAGCATTTATCACCAGCATAGACCAAGAGTACATCCCCTTATGAAGAGGCAATGGAACTTGATGAATGGAGAGATTCTGTTGGAGATGAAGTCAATGCCATGATCAAAAATGATACATGGTATGAAACTGAGCTTCCCAAGGGCAAGAAGGCAGTAACAAGTCGGTTACTCTTCACCATCAAATATCTAGCAAATGGAAAACCAAAGAGGAAGAAGACAAGGCTTGTTGCAAGAGGATACACTCAGGTCTATGGGGAAGATTACCTTGATACCTTTGCACCAGTAGCTAAGCTCCATACTATCAGAATTGTTCTCTCATTGGCAGTGAATCTGGAATGGGATCTATGGCAAATGGATGTCAAGAATGCTTTCCTTCAAGGTGAATTAGAAGATGAAGTCTACATGAGACCACCTCCTGGTATGAAAAACCTTGTGAAACCAGGGAATGTACTCAGATTAAAGAAAGCCATCTATGGGTTAAAGCAATCCCCAAGAGCTTGGTATCACAAGCTGAGTACAACTCTCAATGGAAGGGGATTCAACAAGTCTGAAGCTGATCACACTCTTTTTACCCTCACCACTCAACAAGGCATTGTAGTCATACTGATATATGTGGATGATATTATCATCACAGGGAGTGATAAGGAAGGTATCATCTTAACTAAATCATTTCTTAAATCTTCCTTTGATATTAAAGACTTGGGTGAACTAAAGTACTTTCTAGGAATTGAGATATGCCGATCTAAAGAGGGGCTGTTCTTAAACCAAAGAAAGTACACACTTGATCTATTGAGTGAGGCAGGTGATTTAGGAGGAAAGACAGCAAGAACTCCACTTGAAGATGGGTATAAAGTGCTGCGACAGGGGGAGTTTGAAGACAAGCCCTTTGGAGATGTGAAGCTGTATAGAAGGATGGTTGGAAAACTCATTTATCTAACCATCACAAGACCAGACATTTGCTTTGCTGTGAATCAAGTCAGTCAGCAGATGCAAGCACCAAGGATTCATCACTGGAACATGGTTGAAAGGATCTTGAGATACCTAAGAGAGGCACCAGGCCAAGGAGTTTGGATAGGATGCAATGGGAGCACTGAACTAGTAGGATATTGTGATGCTGATTGGGAAGGAGATAGAGTTGATAGGAGATCAACCACTGGATATTGCACTTTCATTGGAGGCAATTTGGTGACTTGGAAGAGCAAGAAACAGAAAGTAGTGTCATGTTCAAGTGCTGAAGCAGAATATAGAGCAATGAGGAAGCTCACAAGCGAGTTGACTTGGATCAAGGGGCTGCTTAAAGACTTGGGAATTGAGACTACAACACCAATCACTATGCATTGTGATAATCAAGCTGCCATACACATTGCCAGCAACTCAGTCTTCCATGAGAGGACAAAACACATTGAAGTAGATTGTCACAAGGTGAGACAAGCTGTGGAACAGAAAATTATCCTACCTTGCTACACAAGAAGTGAAGATCAGTTGGCTGACATCTTTACCAAGGCTGCAAGCACTAAGGTCTGTGAGTTCATAAATTTAAAACTTGGACTTGTGGATCTTTCATCACACTGATCCTCTTAACCATGAGGTGTTCTACTCTTTTTCCTTGGTTTGGTTTTTATCCCAAAGTGGTTTTTCCAAGCTAAGGTTTTAATGAGGGAATACTTCATGGTTTCCAAGCTTGACCAGTCCCTATGGTCAAGCTTGAGGGGGAGTGTTGAGATTAAGTAAAGACATGAGATGAAAATACACTGAAGTTGATGAAGAAGCTAAGGCAATCCGGAAGAAAGATTATAAGGTCATTCGTACAACCTAAGCTTGTGTGACTTACCTTGGCTTGGAAGGCAAGCAACTGGATGGGAATTATTTAATTACCTTGTCCAAGTAACCAGAATCAATGGGGATTTCAAAATGAAGTAAAGAGCTGTTGGGAGTTGACAAGAGGAGATCACATGTGAAGGTTAAGGAGGAGAGAGAGAGATCAGACATGTCACTATCATCCTGCTGGTCCTGCCATCCTGCTGGTCCTGCTGGTCCTGCCATCCTGCTGGTCCTGCCCCTGCTGGTTCTGATCCTGCTGGTTCTGACCCTTTTGTCCTACTTCACCAGCAATAGTTTATTATATTAGCTTGTCAAGTTGTTCAGATTGTTTCCCTTTAAAAGGCTGTGTAAGTTGTTTCCAAATGAATCAAGGAAATCAGTTTCCTCTTTCTCCATTCCTCATTTTCGAAATCCCTCTCTCTCTCTCTCTTAGTTCTTCATGTTCTTCATGTTCTTCATCTGATTCTCATTAAAATTTCAATAGGAGTTATGTTGAAGAAGTTATTCCACTTTCTAATCAAGATATCCATGTTTAGACTGTTTGGACATATGGCAAGTTCTTCAAGCTTCTAATCAAACCAGGATGAATTACTATGTAAGAAGTTAGATTTGGAACCATTACTCAGTGGAGAGTGTCCATGATGTTGAATAAATCCCATAGGAGGTATGTTAAAGAAGTTATTACATTTTCTAATCAGGATATCCATGTTTAGCCTGTTTGGACATATGGCAAATTCTTCAAGCTTCTAATCAAACCAGGATGAATCACTATGTAAGAAGCTTGATTTGGAACCATTAATTAGTGGAGAGTCTTTCATGAAGTTGGATAAATCTCATAAGAGTTATGTTGAAGAAGTTAATCCACTTTCTAATCAGGATATCCATGTTTAGACTGTTTGGACATATGACAAGTTCTTCAAGTTTCTAATCAAACCAGGATGAATTACTATGTAAGAAGCTTGATTTGGAACCATTACTCAGTGGAGAGTGTCTGTTGAGAGGATCATGGATCAATTAGAGAAGAGAAGTGTTGAGGTTGAGACAGTAACTCCAAAAGTTACCACAGTAATTTTCGGAAAGTTACCTCAGTAACTTTGGAAGAAGGTAAATAAGGCAAGATGAGAAGTTACCTTGCATTTATCCATTCTGGACAGGGGGAGCACGACCAGGGAGAGTAGATAGGGTAAGAGGATAAGGTGACACCACAGCTGGAAAGGAAGAGCTACTTTACAGCCTGTCCAAGCATGTGGAGCCTCTCAGCCAAGTATTTGTA
>MU109714.1:3653-14057 GCA_012274485.2 Sinapis alba | reverse complement strand
AATTGATATTTTTAAAATGTTTATTCCACTAAATTTTATAGTATGTGACGTTTTATTAAATTATTTGGTTGAAAATTAGAATCGATGTCAATATACCCTGAAATAGAGTATATAATACAATAATACAAATAAAGAATGTGGTTAGAAATTTTACAAAACATTAAAAACTTTGAAATTTTGAAAATACTTCACTTACCGAAAACTCAATATTCTGGTAGGGGTTGTTAGCCCACATATTTTAAGAAAAAAATCAAAAATTATTACAATCTTGTTTTAATGCATAGTTGCATTGTTCACTGACATAGGATGATGGTCAAAGAGGTTTGGATCATTTGTTGTCTCCGTTTCTCTAAAGAATTGATATTTTAAAATGTTTATTCCACTAATATTTATAGTATATGACGTTTTATTAAATTATTTGTTTAAAAATTAGAATCGATGTCAATATACCCTGAAATAGATTATAGAATACAATAATACATATAAAGAATGTGGTTAGAAATTTTACAAAACATTAAAAACTTTGAAATTTTTAAAATACTTCACTTACCGAAAAACTCAATATTTTCGTAGGGGTTAGCCCACATATTTTAAGAAAAAATCAAAAATTATGACAATCTTGTTTTAATGCGTAGTTGCATTCTTAACTGACTTAGGATGATGGTCAAAGAGGTTTGGATCATTTGTTGTCTCCGTTTCTCTAAAGAATTGATATTTTTAAAATGTTTATTCCACTAATATTTATAGTATTTGACGTTTTATTAAATTATTTGTATAGAAATTAGAATCATGTCAATATAACCTGAAATAGAGTATAAAATACATTATTACAAATAAAGAATGTGGTTAGAAATTTTACAAAACATTAAAAACTACAAAATTTGGAAAATACATCACTTACCGAATAACTCAATATTTTGGTAGGGGTTAGCCCACATATTTTAAGAAAAAAATCAAAAATTATGACAATCTTGTTTTAATGCATAGTTGCATTCTTAACTGAAATAGGATGATGGTCAAAGAGGTTTGGATCATTTGTTGTCTCCGTTTCTCTAAAGAATTGATATTTTTAAAATGTTTATTCCACTAATTTTTATAGTATGTGACGTTTTATTAAATTATTTGTTTAAAAATTAGAATCGATGTCAATATAACCTGAAATAGAGTATATAATACATTATTACCAATAAAGAATGTGGTTAGAAATTTTACAAAATATTAAAAACTACAAAATTTGGAAAATACATCACTTACCAAAAAACTCAATATTTTGGTAGGGGTTAGCCCACATATTTTAAGAAAAAATCAAAAATTATGACAATCTTGTTTTAATGCATAGTTGCATTCTTAACTGACTTATGATGATGGTCAAAGAGGTTTGGATCATTTGTTGTCTCCGTTTCTCTAAAGAATTGATATTTTTAAAATGTTTATTCCACTAATTTTTATAGTATGTGACGTTTTATTAAATTATTTGTTTAAAAATTAGAATCGATGTCAGTATACCCTGAAATAGAGTATAGAATACAATAATACAAATAAAGAATGTGGTTAGAAATTTTACCAAACATTAAAAACTCAATATTTTGGTAGGGGTTAGCCCACATATTTTAAAAAAATTAAAAAATTATGACAATCTTGTTTTCATGCATAGTTGCATTCTTCACTGACATAGGATGATGGTCAAAGAGGTTTGGATCATTTGTTGTCTCCATTTCTCTAAAGAATTGATATTGTAAAAATGTTTATTCCACTAATTTTTATAGTATGTGACGTTTTATTAAATTATTTGTTTAAAAATTAGAATCGATGTCAGTATACCCTTAAATAGAGTATAGAATACAATAATACAAATAAATAATGTGGTTAGAAAATTTACCAAACATTAAAAACTTCAAAATTTTGAAAATACTTCACTTACCGAAAAACTCAATATTTTCGTAGGGGTTAGCCCACATATTTTAAGAAAAAATCAAAAATTAAGACAATCTTGTTTTAATGCATAGTTGCATTCTTCACTGACATATGATGATGATCAAAGAGGTTTGGATCATTTGTTGTCTCCGTTTCTCTAAAGAATTGATATTTTAAAATGGTTTATTCCACTAATTTTTATAGTATATGACGTTTTATTAAATTTTTTGTTTAAAAAAATAGAATCGATGTCAATATACTTTGAAATAGAGTATAGAATACATTAATATAAATAAAGAATGTGGTTAGAAATTTTACAAAACATTAAAAACTACAAAATTTGGAAAATACATCACTTACCGAAAACTCAATATTTTCGTAGGGGTTAGCCCACATATTTTAAGAAAAATTAAAAAATTATGACAATCTTGTTTTCATGCATAGTTGCATTCTTCACTGACATAGGATGATGGTCAAAGAGGTTTGGATCATTTGTTGTCTCCGTTTCTCTAAAGAATTGATATTGTGAAAATGTTTATTCCACTAATTTTTATAGTATGTGACGTTTTATTAAATTATTTGTTTAAAAACTAGAATCGATGTCAATATACCCTGAAATAGATTATAGAATACAATAATACAAATAAAGAATGTGGTTAGAAATTTTACAAAACATTAAAAACTTTGAAATTTTGAAAATACTTCACTTACCGAAAAACTCAATATTTTCGTAGGGGTTAGCCCACATATTTTAAGAAAAAATCAAAAATTATGACAATCTTGTTTTAATGCATAGTTGCATTGTTCACTAACATAGGATGATCGTCAAAGAGGTTTGGATCCTTTGTTGTCTCCGTTTCTCTAAAGAATTGATATTTTTAAAATGTTTATTCCACTAATATTTATAGTATTTGACGTTTTATTAAATTATTTGTATAGAAATTAGAATCATGTCAATATAACCTGAAATAGAGTATATAATACATTATTACAAATAAAGAATGTGGTTAGAAATTTTACAAAACATTAAAAACTACAAAATTTGGAAAATACATCACTTACCGAATAACTCAATATTTTGCTAGGGGTTAGCCCACATATTTTAAGAAAAAATCAAAAATTAAGACAATCTTGTTTTAATGCATATTTGCATTCTTCACTGACATATGATGATGATCAAAGAGGTTTGGATCATTTGTTGTCTCCGTTTCTTTAAAGAATTGATATTTTAAAATGTTTATTCCACTAATATTTATAGTATATGACGTTTTATTAAATTATTTGTTTAGAAATTAGAAATTATGTCAATATAACCTGAAATAGAGTATATAATACATTATTACAAATAAATAGTGTGGTTAGAAATTTTACAAAACATTAAAAACTACAAAATTTGAAAAATACATCACTTACCGTAAAACTCAATATTTTCGTAGGGGTTAGCCCACATATTTTAAGAAAAAATCAAAAATTATGACAATCTTGGTTTAATGCATAGTTGCATTCTTCACTGGCATAGGATGATGATCAAAGAGGTTTGGATCATTTGTTGTCTCCGTTTCTCTAAAAAATTGATATTTTTAAATGTTTATTCCACTAATTTTTATAGTATGTGACGTTTTATTAAATTATTTGTTTAAAAATTAGAATCGATGTCAATATACCCTGAAATAGAGTATATAATACATTAATACAAATAAAGAATGTGTATAGAAATTTTACAAAACATTAAAAACTACAAAATTTGGAAAATACATTACTTACCGAAAACTAATATTTTCGTAGGGGTTAGCCCACATATTTTAAGAAAAAATCAAAAATTATGACAATCTTATTTTAATGCATAGTTGCATTGTTCATTGACATAGGATGATGGTCAAAGAGGTTTGGATCCTTTGTTGTCTCCGTTTCTCTAAAGAATTGATATTTTAAAATGTTTATTCCACTAATTTTTATAGTATATGAAATTTTATTAAATTATTTGTTTAAAAATTAGAAATGATGTTAATATAACCTGAAATAGAGTATATAATACATTAATAAAAATAAAGAATGTGTATAGAAATTTTACAAAACATTAAAAACTACAAAATTTGGAAAATACATTACTTACCGAAAAACTCAATATTTTTGTAGGGGTTAGCCCACATATTTTAAGAAAAATTCAAAAATTATGACAATCTTGTTTTAATGCATAGTTGCATTCTTCACTGACATAGGATGATGATCAAAGAGGTTTGGATCATTTGTTGTCTCCGTTTCTCTAAAGAATTGATACTTTTAAATGGTTTATTCAACTAATTTTTATAGTATATGACGTTTTATTAAGTTATTTGTTTAAAAAATAGAATCGATGTCAATATACCCTGAAATAGAGTATAGAATACATTAATACAAATAAAGAATGTCTTTTAAAATTTTACAAAACATTAAAAACTTCAAAATTTTGAAAATACTTCACTTACCGATAAACTCAATATTTTGGTAGGGGTTAGCCCACATATTGTAAGAAAAAATCAAAAATTATGATAATCTTGTTTTAATGCATAGTTGCATTGTTCACTGACATAGGATGATGGTCAAAGAGGTTTGGATCATTTGTTGTCTCCGTTTCTCTAAAGAATTGATATTTTAAAATGTTTATTCCACTAATTTTTATAGTATATGACGTTTTATTAAATTATTTGTTTTAAAATTAGAATCAATGTCAATATACCCTGAAATAAAGTATAGAATACATTAATACAAATAAAGAATGTGGTTAGAAAATTTACAGAACATTAAAAACTTCAAAATTTTGATAATACATCACATACCGAAAAACTCAATATTTTGGTAGGGGGTTAGCCCACATATTTTAAGAAAAAATCAACAACTATGACAATATTATTTTAATGCATAGTTGCATTCTTCACTGACATAGGATGATGGTCAAAGAGGTTTGGATCATTTGTTGTCTCCGTTTCTCTAAAGAATTGATATTTTTAAATGTTTATTCCACTAATATTTATAGTATATGACGTTTTATTAAATTATTTGTTTAGAAATTGAAATGATGTCAATATAACCTGAAATAGAGTATATAATACATTATTACAAATAAAGAATGTGGTTAGAAATTTTACAAAACATTAAAAACTACAAAATTTGGAAAATACAACACTTACCGAAAAACTCAATATTTTGGTAGGGGTTAGCCCACATATTGTAAGAAAAATTCAAAAATTATGACAATCTAGTTTTCATGCATAGTTGCATTGTTCACTGACATAGGATGATGGTCAAAGAGGTTTGGATCATTTGTTGTCTCCGTTTCTCTAAAGAATTGATATTTTTAAAATGTTTATTCCACTAATTTTTATAGTATATGACGTTTTATTAAATTATTTGTTTAAAAATTTGAATCGATGTCAATATACCGTGAAATATAGTATAGAATACATTAATACAAATAAAGAATGTGGTTAGAAATTTTAAAAAACATTAAAAATTTTGAAATTTTGAAAATACTTCACTTACCGTAAAACTCAATATTTTGTAGGGGTTAGCCCACATATTCTAAGAACAAAACAAAAATTATGACAATCTTTTTTTATTGCATAGTTGCATTGTTCACTGACACAGGATGATGGTCAAAGAGGTTTGGATCCTTTGTTGTCTCCGTTTCTCTAAAGAATTGATATTTTAAAATGTTTATTCCACTAATTTTTATAGTATATGACGTTTTATTAAATTATTTGTTTAAAAATTAGAATCGATGTCAATATACCCTGAAATAAAGTATATAATACATTAATACAAAAAAGAATGTTGTTAAAAATTTAACAAAACATTAAAAACTTCAAAATTTTGAAAATACTTCACTTACCGAAAAACTCAATATTTTGGTAGGGGTTAACCCACATATTTTAAGAAAAAATAAAAAATTATGACAATTTTGTTTTAATGCATAGTTGCATTATTCACTGACATAGGATGATGGTCAAAGAGGTTTGGATCCTTTGTTGTCTTTGTTTCTCTAAAGAATTGATATTTTAAAATGTTTATTACACTAATATTTATAGTATATGACGTTTTATTGAATTATTTGTTTAGAAATTAGAAATGATGTCAATATAACCTTAAATAGAGTATATAATACATTATTACAAATAAAGAATGTGGTTAGAAATTTTACAAAACATTAAAAACTACAAAATTTGGAAAATACATCACTTACCGAAAACTCAATATTTTCGTAGGGGTTAGCCCACATATTTTAAGAAAAATTCAAAAATTATGACAATCTTTTTTTCATGCATAGTTTCATTTTTCACTGACATAGGATGATGGTAAAAGAGGTTTGGATCATTTGTTGTCTCCGTTTCTCTAAAGAATTGATATTGTAAAAATGTTTATTCCACTAATTTTTATAGTATGTGACGTTTTATTAAATTATTTGTTTAAAAATTAGAATCGATGTCAATATACCGTGAAATAGATTATAGAATACAATAATACAAATAAAGAATGTGGTTAGAAATTTTACAAAACATTAAAAACTTTGAAATTTTGAAAATACTTCACTTACCGAAAAACTCAATATTTTCGTAGGGTTAGCTCACATATTTTAAGAAAAAATCAAAAATTATGACAATCTTGTTTTAATGCATAGTTGCATTGTTCACTGACATATGATGATCGTCAAAGAGGTTTGGATCCTTTGTTGTCTCCGTTTCTCTAAAGAATTGATATTTTTAAAATGTTTATTCCACTAATATTTATAGTATTTGACGTTTTATTAAATTATTTGTATAGAAATTAGAATCATGTCAATATAACCTGAAATAGAGTATATAATACATTATTACAAATAAAGAATGTGGTTAAAAATTTTACAAAATATTAAAAACTACAAAATTTGGAAAATACATCACTTACCGAAAAACTCAATATTTTCGTAGGGGTTAGCCCACATATTTTAAGAAAAAATCAAAAATTATGACAATCTTGTTTTAATGCATAGTTGCATTGTTCACTGACATAGGATGATGGTCAAAGAGGTTTGGATCCTTTGTTGTCTCCGTTTCTCTAAAGAATTGATATTTTTAAAATGTTTATTCCACTAATATTTATAGTATTTGACGTTTTATTAAATTATTTGTATAGAAATTAGAATCATGTCAATATAACCTGAAATAGAGTATATAATACATTATTACAAATAAAGAATGTGGTTAAAAATTTTACAAAATATTAAAAACTACAAAATTTGGAAAATACATCACTTACCGAAAAACTCAATATTTTCGTAGGGGTTAGCCCACATATTTTAAGAAAAAATCAAAAATTATGACAATCTTTTTTTTTAATGCATAGTTGCATTTTTCACTGACATAGGATGATGGTCAAAGAGGTTTGGATAATTTGTTATCTCGTTTCTCTAAAGAATTGATATTTTAAAAATGTTTATTCCACTAATTTTTATAGTATATGACGTTTTATTAAATTATTTGTTTAAAAATTTGAATCGATGTCAATATACCGTGAAATATAGTATAGAATACATTAATACAAATAAATATTGTGGTTAGAAATTTTTATATAACATTAAAAATTTCAAAATTTTGAAAATACTTCACTTACCGTAAAACTCAATATTTTGTAGGGGTTAGCCCACATATTTTAAGAAAAAATCAAAAATTATGACAATTTTGTTTTATTGCATAGTTGCATTGTTTACTGACACAGGATGATGGTCAAAGAGGTTTGGATCCTTTGTTGTCTCCGTTTCTTTAAAGAATTGACTTTTAAAATGTTTATTCCACTAATTTTTATAGTATATGACGTTTTATTAAATTATTTTTTTAAAAATTAGAATCGATATCAATATACCCTGAAATAAAGTATAGAATACATTAATACAAATAAAGAATGTGGTTATAAATTTAGAAAAACATTAAAAAATTCAAAATTTTGAAAATACTTCACTTACCGAAAAACTCAATATTTTGGTAGGGGTTAGCCCACATATTTTAAGAAAAAAATCAAAAATTATGACAATCTTGTTTTAATGCATAGTTGCATTGTTCACTGACATAGGATGATAGTCAAAGAGGTTTCGATCCTTTGTTGTCTCTGTTTCTCTAAAGAATTGATATTTTAAAATGTTTATTTCACTAATTTTTATAGTATATGACGTTTTATTAAATTATTTGTTTAAAAATTAGAATCGATGTCAATATACCTTGAAATAGTGTATAGAATACAATAATACAAATGAAGAATGTGGTTAGAAATTTTAAAAAACATTAAAAACTTTAAAAATTTAAAAATACTTCACTTACCGAAAAACTCAATATTTTCGTAGGGGTTAGCCAACATATTTTAAGAAAAAATCAAAAATTATGACAATCTTGTTTTAATGCATAGTTGCATTGTTCACTGACATACGATGATGGTCAAAGAGGTTTGGATCCTTTGTTGTCTCCGTTTCTCTAAAGAATGATATTTTAAAATGTTTATTCCACTAATTTTTATAGTATATGACGTTTTATTAAATTATTTGTTTAAAAATTAGAATCGTTGTCAATATACCCTGAAATAAAGTATAGAATACATTAATACAAATAAAGAATGTGGTTATAAATTTTACAAAACATTAAAAACTTCAAAAATTTGAAAATACTTCAGTTACCGAAAAACTCAATATTTTGGTAGGGGTTGGCCCACATATTTTAAGAAAAAATCAAAAATTATGAAAATCTTGTTTTAATGCATAGTTGCATTGTTCACTGACATAGGATGATGGTCAAATAGGTTTAGATCTTTTGTTGTCTCCGTTTCTCTAAATAATTGATATTTTAAAATGTTTATTCCACTAATATTTATAGTATATGACGTTTTATTAAATTATTTGTTTAAAAATTAGAAATTATGTCAATATAAACTGAAATAGAGTATATAATACATTAATAAAAATAAAGAATGTGGTTAAAAATTTTACAAAATATTAAAAACTATAAAATTTGGAAAATACATCACTTACCGAAAAACTCAATATTTTCGTAGGGGTTAGCCCACATATTTTAAGAAAAAATAAAAAATTATGACAATCTTTTTTTAATGCATAGTTTCATTATTCACTGACATAGGATGATTGTCAAAGAGGTTTGAATCATTTGCTGTCTCTGTTTCTCTAATGAATTGATATTTTTAAAATGTTTATTCCACTAAATTTTATAGTATGTGACGTTTTATTAAATTATTTGGTTAAAAATTAGAATTGATGTCAATATACCCTGAAATAGAGTATATAATACAATAATACAAATAAAGAATGTGGTTAGAAATTTTACAAAACATTAAAAACTTTGAAATTTTGAAAATACTTCACTTACCGAAAACTCAATATTTTGGTTGGGGTTGTTAGCCCACATATTTTAAGAAAAAAATCAAAAACTATTACAATCTTGTTTTAATGCATAGTTGCATTGTTCACTGACATAGGATGATGGTCAAAGAGGTTTGAATCATTTGTTGTCTCCGTTTCTCTAAAGAATTGATATTTTTTAATGTTTATTCCACTAATGTTTATAGTATATGATGTTTTATTAAATTATTTGTTTAAAAAATATAAATAATGTCAATATACCCTGAAATAGAGTATAGAATACATTAATAAAAATAATGAATGTGTTGAGAAATTTTACAAAACATTAAAACTACAAAATTTGAAAAATTAATCACTTACCGAAAAGCTCAATAATTTCGTAGGGGTTAACCCACATATTCAAAAATTATGACAATCTTGTTTTAATACATGGTTTCATTGTTCACTGACATATGATGATGGTAAAAGAGGTTTGGATCCTTTGTTGTCTTCGTTTCTCTAAAGAATTGATATTTTTTTAGTGTTTATTCCACTAATTTTTATAGTATATGATGTTTTAATAAATTATTTGTTTATAAAATTAGAAATGATGTCAATATACCCTGAAATAGAATATATAATACATTAATACAAATAAAGAATGTGGTTAAGAATTTTAGAAAACATTAAAAAATACAAAATTTGGAAAATACATCACTTACCGAAAAACTAAATATTTTCGTAGGGGTTAGCCCACATATTTTAAGAAAAATTCAATAATTTTGACAATCTTGTTTTATTGCATAGTTGCATTGTTCACTGACATAGGATGATGGTCAAAGAATTTTGGATCCTTTGTTGTCTCCGAATCTCTAAAGAATTGATTTTTTTAGTGTTTATTCCACTAATTTTTATAGTATATGATGTTTTATTAAATTATTTGCTTAAAAATTAGAAATGTTGTCAATATACCCTGAAATATAGTATATAATACATTAATACAAATAAAAATGTGGTTAGAAATTTTAGAAAACATTAAAAACTATAAAATTTGGAAAATATATCACTTACTGAAAAACTCAATATATATATATATATATATATATATATATATATATATATATATATATATATATATA
>MU109713.1:0-14211 GCA_012274485.2 Sinapis alba | reverse complement strand
CGTACGGATTCAGCAAAAGGAATCAAGTTGGCAAATCGTTTTGAAGCCCTTGATTACTCAACACTCTCAGGATCTTGACACATGGATTACTGTTAGGGTTTTAGCTTTGGCTGTATAAATAAGAATGTAAGAACAAATGTAAACAGTAGTGAAGAAGAATGTTAAGAAGATTTACCTAAAGCTTCTCTCTTTCTATAGAGAGAGCTAAACTTTAAAACTAGGTTTGCGTAATCAACCTTCAGATTTATCTGACAGTGACAGAGAAATACTCTTCTCGTTTTCACTCTGCCTCTTTGCAGCTGAAGACACATAAACTCAAAAATAAAATCCCATAAAAACGGTATATGAGAATTTGCATTTTTTCTGAAAATTTCCTCTCTATTTTTTCTTGGATCAGAACTGAAAATTTCCTTACCTTGATAATCACTCTCCATTAGATCCAAATTCCTGGAGACCATTGTGGGTGAAAAGATATCAAATACAATCCATTTATTATTTTTCTCCTTTTTCTTTTTGTCAGGAAGACTGAATGAAAAAATGAAAACTTTTCTTAATATAACTCCTTTTTCGATGTTGAACACTGACAACAAACGTGGGTTGTGTGGCTGAGCGGATGTAGAAAATATCGTTATCGGTGAAAAGTAAATTAATTTAGTAATATTAAAAATAGTTTCGCAAAATTTACTTTTAAAAGTTACTTATCTTTCCAAAAATATTTCAACAAGTAAATATTTAAATAGGTTAATAAATTATAAAACCATTTTTAGAACTAACTAACAAACAAAATATCTCAGAACATTTTAATTTATAACTTTCAGAAATATTAAGTATAATGGCCAAGCCATTATTAGTTCAGTTGGTAGAGCAGAAGACTGTAGTTATTCTAAACAAATGATCATATTTACAGATACAAATGATTTTTAAAATTTTAAATAATGTAATATGTTTATGTTTTTGAATCTATTTTCAGTTTTTTCCCACACTATATTGTTGGGGTGTGTAAATTTAACTGGTTTGGTGAATGATCTCTTGTGTGGCTAAGTGTTGTTTGAAAGATGTGTTAGTGTATTTACCTTCATTATCTGATCTAAGAATTTTGATCTTAACATTGAAATGGTTAGTGATGTAATTCTGAATTTTTTTAAAAGTTTCTAGCATCCTATCCTTTGATTGCAACAAAGTGATTTATGTATATTTAGATTTTTCATTAATGAATGTCACAAATATTTATGTTGTTTTCTAGATGCACATGGAGCAATCCACACATCAGAATGATTAAATCAAAACAATTATCATAGATAGTCATTGATTTAGGAAACACACTCTTACAATATTTTCCTAAGATACAAGCTTCACAATCACTTTTAAAAGAAACACTAGGCAATAGAATGTTCAAGGCACGAGAATAGGGATGTCCTATTCTAGCATGTCATATTACATCTTTAGGAAATTCAGAAACATAGTTAAAAGCACAAGATAGATTAGATGTTGGTCGTGTGTCCTCAAGCAGGTACAAGTCCCTCTTAGTTACACCTCTGCCAAGCAACCTACTAGATTCAACATCCTGAAAGTAAACTCCATTAGGAGTGAATGTAACATGGCAATTTAGATCATTAGTGACCTTTTTTACAGAAACTAAGTTTGATGCAAAGGTTGGCATGTAGAAAGTATTAAACACTTTATCAAACAATTTCAATTCACCTATTCTTTTTATTGAATTTTTTCACTATTTGCTATCATCACATTCCCTAGAGCAGGCTTCACATTTCTAATTAAGTTGAAATCACTAATCATATGATGTGATGCACCAGAGTCTATAACTAATGGCCTAGCCGTTTTTAGCATATCAATTGAGCTATTAGCAATGTGTGAAGCATTCAAAGAGACACCAAGGATTTTAGTAATACCAGAGTTCTCTTTAAAGAGTTTGATGAGAGCTTCTAAGTCAGATTTCTTGAGGACCACATCCTAGCTTGTCATGGGAGTGGAGTACACTGATGTGGAGGCCATTGCACTTCGTACACCATTGTTGAAGCTTGGGTTAGCTAGTTCAACGACATCATTTGTGAAGTTGACTCTTGCATCCATGAACTGAGAGTCACGCTCTCTGAACTTGTTTGGCTTCAAGTGTGGGTGTAATATACAACATTTGTCTTTCATATGCCTTTTCTTCTTGCAATGATCACATATTAGGAGCCTCTTATCTTCTTGCTTGTATAACCCTTTGTTTGCTACTGCTGCTTCAGCTTGATTTACCATAACTGGCTCTTCTTTGTCTCCAAACAAACCCACTGATCTTTCCTCTTTCTGGATTTGAGCACACACTTCATCAAGTAAAAGTAGTTTGTCAGCCCTCAATAAGTGCTTGATGAAACCATTGTAGGATGAGTTGAGAGTAATCAACTACCCAAACACCTTATCTTCTTCACGCCTCGCACTTAGAGTTGAGGGATCAACAATATGAGGTCTTAGTAACTCTAGCTCTGCCCATAGAGACCTAAACTTGCCAAAGTGAGACTGAAACTCCTTGTCTCCTTGACTATGAGCATTGATGGTTCTTTTCACTTCAAAGACTCTAGTAAGGTTGGAAACATTTCCATATGCACTTACATTAACAAATCTCTATATGTTCTTTACTTTATGCTCATACAAACTAGCACTGAACATCGAACATGTAGATATATTCACAAATATGCACTTATAAATTTAAACCAGCTTTTGTAGACTAGTACCCTTGTGTCGGAATCGGACTGGTCCAACACCTCACAACATCCAAAACCCAACTAATAGGATCATTGATGATTTGTATAAACGTAAAAATGAATTAACTGATTTGTAACTAATCTCATATATGAACGCTTAAAAGAAAATATACATGTTCAATTTCAAATATGATTCTTAATATATATTGATTTAGATGTGTCAAAGATTTAAAATGTGAAGGTGGTTCTTATTATTTAGAACCACGCGAGTGTGTCCGGTGGTACGGTGGGCTCAGTAAAGTGCAAAGCGCCCCAAGTTTGAAATGTACCACTTAGATTTATCCATCTACATAGTCAGACGGCGTGAGTATCTTACAACTAGGCATGTTAAAACGGGCTTGCCCGGCCCGTTTATGTCCAGGCCCGTTTATGTCCGGCCTGTTTAATTTTTATCTGTGTAAGCCCGTTTAAATTAAAGCCCGTTTAAATAAAAACCCGTTTAAACCCCGTTTAAAATTTACCCGTTTAAAGCCCATTTCGAGCCCGTTTATGTATGAAACATAGACAAACATACAATAAAGAAATTGTGTAAAATAAAAAATGACAGATTGGTGGACATGTAACTCTCAACGTCTCATTACAACCTTCTTATATCTCTATTCACTCTTTACTTATTATAATAATTAGCATCACTAAATATGGATGCAGCACGAGCTTGGGCATTGTGTTAATTAACATGCTTAATCATGGGATAACTAATGGCTGCTCATATAGACTGATTCAGTCTTTGCTCTCTTTTGCTTCACAACCAAAGCAAAGGCAAAAAAAATAATGTTGACATCAATCTAATGCTTATGTGCTAGTAGTGAAAGTGGGAAGCTTACACCTGGAGAGGATTCTCTGGTTTTGTTTGTAAAGAAACAAGCAATGTATAAATCTCACGCATTACACCAGCATTAACACACAGTCACACACATAACAAGAACCCAATACAAGGAGAGAGAGAAGAGAAGACACTATTCTCCATCTAATCTTCTTGGCAAAAAGAAAAGAGATAAAAAGTTTCTACTAGCTTAACAAAATAAATCTCACGCACATCACACACTTGATGATCATGATCTACCTTTCTTCATCCTTACATCTCGCTGGACTGGTGGACCGGCCCGCACAAGATTAGTCGAACCTTCAAGTTCGGATATCCCGTGTTATTAAAAAGAGAAGAAGAAATCTTATTATTTAGGCCATACATTTATATTAAAACGAGCCGAATTGATCAATAGGCAACTGATATTTAATGAAACACTATAGATACTGATTTTGATAAAATAAATATCAAGAATAAAAGAGATAATAGATAAGTTCATAAGTAATTAGCAACAAATAAGTACCAAAAAGCACCATTCTACATTCCCACCAAAACCTTAGTGTCCGAATGAAAAACAAAAAATACAGCATAGCCATGAAACATCATATACCAACCCATATTATAGTTATTGCATCAGAAAAAGAAGAGGAGAGAAAGTTATTTTATTACCTATAGATACTGTCACAAAGCTTAGGTTGTAAGAATTGGAGGCATGTAATCCGATTTAGTACCAAGGATACGAGCTTTCGTGTCAGGGAAACATTCACATCCAGGAAGCTCAGTGATGTCTCCTTGACTAGCAATACCGATCGGGTAGCGAAGTAGATGACCCGGAAGGTCATGCTCAAGTGACTCACTCGAGTAAAGATCCCAATACTTATCAGCAACACGGTTAACTTTCTTGACACATTCTTGACTCGATGGATCGAGGAAAGTTTCATCAAGCATTCCTAAGTGTTCATACCATAAAGACATGCGGAATCCATGGACCTGACCACGTGCTGGTTGTCTTACTGAGAGATGATATGGTTGATAACCTCCCATTGCTATCTGTGAGTCTCTTGCACCATCCATTGATCTCTGGTTGATATTTGCGGATCCAATGATAATGTACTCATCGTCAACTGCAAAATCTATCTTATTAAAACAGAAACATGGTTTGCAACACCTTTAAATTTTTTTAAAAATTGTTAAAAATAATTATGTATTTGATAACGCACATAAAAATCTAGTATCAGTTTAAAAGAAAGAAAAATTGAAATAGAAGAAAAACACACTCACCGATCATCATTTTAGTGTGGACATAGATCATGAAGCGACGTGCTTCTTGCGCACGGATATAGTCTGAGTCCGGTTCAGGCTTCTCTGTAGGCTCATACTCTCCATCTTTCTTAACCTCTCTGTTCCCAAGGCAGAAGAACGTTAGATAATCTCTTGGATCCTCGTCTTCTAGACCCTTTTCTCTAAGTGCTTTAATCACATCTTTGTACATCATCTCCATTGTCCTTCTCTGCCAATCTAGTATAGCTTGTACTGAACCACTCTCAGGTATCCCTTCAGGCCACATTGGAACAACTACATAAACCTTAAACCTCTCACCATCTTTGATCTTGCTTACAATCTTCAATGATAGCTCCTTTGGAATCAAATGTAGAGCATTTATTTCCTCAGGTTTGATTCCATCTGCACTCCAAGCAAATGAGCTTCCTAGGAAGTACTGGTTTTCAATATAGATGAAGTCTTTAGCTCTTCTAATGGCATGAATGTATGCATCTTGAATACTCCTATCAATGATATTATCTTTACCACTCACAAGACCTGCTTCTGCTGCAGCTTCAGGGGAGTCAGGAAACGCAGCAGCTGCTCCACCATCTATTGATCTAAAGAGCTGAACATTCCATGAGTCATGATCCTCTGAGAACAGAACAGGAGAAGGAGGGATGATAATGTCATCAAGATCTCTTATTTTAACCAAAATATCTTTACCACCTTGCCTATTCCATCTCTGCTCAAAGTTATACAATACATCCCATGCAATAGCTCCTTCAAGACGACAGTGAATGTCGTGCCACGGCTCTCTAGGACCGCCTTTAGTTATGGTCGCGCCAGTGAAGTTTGGTTGATGGAAGTCATCATGATGTGCAGTGTCTAATGTCCTGAACAAGGAGTGGAATGGAGTGTCATATCTTCCATCACAAAGATCAAGACCACCAACAAAACTCACAATCCTTCTTGATCTTGTTCTTGATGATCCTCCTGGCATTTCACTGTCCACAACAATGATCTTTTGGTGATGAGTGAACATAGTTGATACTTGCAAGTTTTGGACAATGCTTCCACCATCATCAGGGTTACGAGGACACAAAACACAGTTCACATCTGTTCCTCTAAAGAAATTCTCAGTTTCTTCATCATGAGTAGCCATAAGCCCATCTTGTTTCAACAAATCAACAGATGTTCTATCATCCCAAACAAGTAATATAACTTTAACACCTTCACTAGCTTTCTTCTTGAGTATCTCACCAATAGTCACATCTCCTCCTTCCTTTGGCCTCCTTGAGTCTCTCACCAGAGAGATCTCAGCGTAAACAGACCAACCAGTGATGTAAATCAAGTGCTTAGCATTAGTAATAGCATCAAAGATATCTTCCCAACACCGACTTGCCTCATAGTGTTTCCCTCCAGCTAGAGGGATCTTAGGGACAAAGTTTCCAGGAACATGAGCATCTTGATACAAAGAAACTTTGCATCCTCTTCTCTGAGAGAAGAACGTGTAAGGAACTCCAGGAAACTTAACACTCTTGATACCACGGTTCCAGTTTTTATCTTTCTCAACGCCAAAGTACTGAAGCTTCACATGGATCTTTGAACCTCCATCAACAGGTTTCTTCTCAGTATCTAATATCTCAACCCATCTATCAACTTCCTCTCCATGGAAGATATCTTCAACGGGGACGTAAGCTCTTCCTATCAACGTTGCACCAATGGGGTTATCGTCTTTGACAGTGAAGATAACATGTTGAGCCATGTGACCACAGTAGATATGAAATGATTCATGCCACTTTGGGTTGTTTGGTTCGTTTGTTATCTTTCTTGTTCGACCAACTCTGGCTTTCTCTAGATCGATTGTAGCGTATAGCTGAGGTTCTCCTTTGCCAACACCGATCGTTTCTTCCACATTTGCTAGAATCTGAAAAGATTAAGAAGCAAAAGATCAAAGTGAATATATAAAATTTTAAACTAAAAAGACTTATAAATGATAATACTCCCTCCGTTTCATTTTAATTGTCATTCTGAGTTTATTCACACATATTAATAAAACATATGATTTTGTATATTTCCAAAATAAAAACACAATTATCTATATACCTAACCATATTTTGATCAATAAAAAAATAAAGTGGAGAATCTTCTTAATGAACTTTACATTGAAACTATAAAACGACACTTATTTTGAAACGAAAATTTTCTTCTACAACGACAATTAAATCGAAACGGAGGGAGTACCTTGCCAAAGAAGCCTGATCTACCTTCTTCTGAACCATGGAGAGAATCAACTTCATATATTGTAGCGTGTAACCTTCCATGCAATAAAAACTCTTCCATTTTTTTCTAGTCTGTAAAACGTTATAACCCAAGTCTAACACATTAGTAAAAATAGTATTCGTTTCTTTGTTACATTAGTAGTTAAACAAATCTTGGATATTACACAACATGATTCAAGATCAGAGATTAATACGTTCACTTGTCTTAACTACATTCAAGCGCGCAAGAAACTAAACCGGTCGATGAAAATGAGTGGAGAGGACATATTATATTACCTGCAAAAGTCACAGAGATTGATGAGAGAAAAATGAGAGAAGCTGGTTTGTTAAGAAATTCGGATTTTGATCCGAGAAAGAAGCTACTTTGAAGGAAAGGTACTTTGTGTGTTGAACTGGTGAGTATTTTGTGATATTAATAGAAGAAGAAGCAAAGACGAAAGAGTTTTACAAATAAATAAATAAATTAGTAAATATTTTTTTAAAATAGAGATTTAGATGTAAGTGTCTGCGACGATTCTGCTCCGAAAGCCACGCGATATGAGTTTAAGGTATTGTCCAGATCACAGGGATCACTTATAAACGATGACACACTAAAGGCACTATTGAAAAATCGTTCTTCTATTCTCTAATGACTTTAAGAAAACTTAAGAGCAATTTATCATACTAATCTCTAACATTCAAATTTAAACCAAAAAGTTTCCAACTTACAAACGGACCATTTCAATCTCCACACTTTACTTCACTTTGAAGAAAATTTATTTTTATTGGAAATTATTTTGAAAATTTTCCCCAAAAAAATACATAATTTTTTATTTTTTTTGTTACACATGCTTTTTAAAAATTATTTCAGAATTTTACATGGAATATACTAATAAATTAAATTATTTCAGAATTTTACATAGGATATACTAAAAAAATAAATTTCCTAGTCAATGTATATAAACCGGTATGGTATATGGATTTTCTGTGGTAATTAGGAAAAAAATTAGTATGTACTTCACTTATGACATTGATCCTGATCATCGCCTAGAGCCTGAACTTATTTGGAAACCACAGTGAGAATCGGATCTTTGCACTGTACTTCACTTATGACATTGATCCTGATCACTGCACTAAACCACGTGAAATCAAAACACAAGTGTTATCAACACGTTTTCAGGTTTACATTTGTAGCCATCCTTCTTGCAGGGTAAGCTCACCGAACACTCAGTTAGTGAACCATCGTTCATAAACCACCAGTAAATGATAAAAATCTTCCTTGAAATTCCTGCAGATTCATTGCGGGATATACTAAGCTTCACAGAGAACATACCGTAGAGAGCGTGCAACTCATATATTTCAATTAGTATATTGTAGACAGCACCACTGACACATTATATGTAAAAGACTTCCATATTTGATACAAATATCATCATCCAAAAGGTTTACATTTTGATGAGTACATACGTATGGGTTGTTCAAAAGGCTGTTTTAACTATACATCTGTATACAAAATCATATATTAAACTGTAGGAAACATTTTTGGCATATCTAGTTTATTTTTGTGACAAAATAGGATCACCAATCACTGATGTCTTCTTAGATCTCACATGAATCAGACCGACCAAAGATTGCATAACGGTTGTTTGCAACATTTTCATACAGAAAGTCCCTCACAAACCTGCCAAAAAAAATGTAGAAAGCAAAGTGTTTATAACATCTCACTCACTCACAAGAGGCGTTTTACGTTTCCTTGAGATATTTAAAACCTGTGAAGCGGCAACTTACAGAGGCGCAAACTGCAAAAAGAAGGCAAGCTGTGGAAATGGCAAGTCAATGTATTTCATGATCTTCAAAACCGCTTCTGATTTTATGTAAGACCTGAAGAAAAGACACATACCACAACTAACCAATATATTTTATGTAATAGCCAGTAAAGTGTTTGATTGAGAATATACCATGAACTAAAACTCAACTCGAAGAAAGCAAAAAACTTAAAGAGCAAAACTCGGCTGAGTCAAATATCCGTTGTTAGAGTTTATTTATTAGTTATGTTAGTGCTGAGAACTCCTTGCACACAGTGCGAGGAGTTCTCCTTCTGTATTGCTATATGTTGATTCGATGTCCTCGGTTTGGTTAGCCGAATCGGAAAGTGCCTTTAACTAGTCTCATAGACATTGTTGTCAAAAAAAAAAAAAAATTGCAGCTCTCGAGATTTCTATTTACACTCCTTAAAACCCCGACATTCTTTTTTCTCTTTAGAAAATTCATTTACTAAAGATGGTTTTCTAATCTTCAAAAATATGCCATGACCAAACGAAAACGAATGTGACCTTTTACTGGTGCACTACACAGACATTTTTTTTACTTCACATTGATTTTATATGTTACCTATCTTTGTCGACAAGTACGACACTTGATATATCATCAGGAGCTCTTCCTGATCGCATCAACAGTTTCTTTCCCGCTTCACTCTGTAGTGCTTCAAACCTTATGCTCCTGAACACACATATCATAGTTTTATTACAAAATTAAAGTGTACTAATACGACAATGGTTGATTCAAACCAAACACTAACCTGTTATGATCATGGTCTCGAACAAACTTCACTCCACCATTACATAGATTGCAAACACCTAGTAACCCTCAAATTTTACTTGATACACTCTTCTACAAACCCAGAAACCGTGAACAAGAAAGTAGAGATTGTATAAACGTGATTACCGTCGAACAACATGATGGGTCTCTTGTCTTGTTCGAAAAAGCTTGAAGTTTCCTTGACCCAGTCCACTGAAGTGGGGGGTGGGTTAGCAGAAGCTGAGACTCTTACCCTAACTTCCGTGCGATACGGAACGGTTAACCGCCCGAAACTCGCCGGAGCAAGGATTGCCATCTCAATCTCAGGAGAGCCACACAAACTTAATATATTTTCGGGAAGAAGAATTATTCCTAGATATTATATGATAGAAGGGGTTAAATATATGCCACGTCATCAATTCAAGGATTTAAACCACGTCACTATAAATGTTTTGGGTGAAAAAACGCTCTCTCTTGGACAAGTCGTGCCTTGAGAGACTATTCTCCTCCTCTGCTTGAAAACAACGTTCGTCTCTGCGGTGAAAGATGGGTTGGATAGGAGAAACCATAGACTCAATTAAATCTATTCAGATCCGTCAGCTCCTCACTCAAGCCATCAGTCTTGGTTAGTTCTTCGTAACTTGTATGTAGCTAGTAAGTAGGCTTCGCTATTCTATGAACATTGCGGCTCCTAAGTTTAATCCTGTTCGGCTGTTCCATAAAGAATTTTATATTTTTTTGAAAATTCATTGTTGTTGGTTCATAGATTTTTAAAATAAACCATTGTTGGTTTGATTTTTTTTTTTTAAACCATTTAAATTTCTTGTTATTCAAAAAGTTTAGTTATTGTTGATCCTATATATATATAGAGAAATTCCCTTAGATAGCCCATTTTAGTTTGTTTGTCACAAAAATAGTTTTTAAGGAAGAAAATGACCAAAATGTTTTTTTAGAAGCTAAAAAATTCATTTATATGCATTTATACCCCTAGGGTTAACTAATTTGCACTTTAGGGTTTAGAGTTAAGGGGTGGGTTTGGGGTTAGGGTTTCAAATTTCAAAAAAAAAATTAAAAAAAATCAAAATTTCAAAAAAAAAAAGTCTATTTTGGTCATTTTATTTTTTGAGTGCTATTTTGTGACAACAAACTTAAAAAGGGCTATTTAAGAGAATTGCCCATATATATATATATATATATATATATATGAAATTTTCAAAATCTCTGTAATAAAAAAATATGAAGAAGAAAATAACTATTATTAATAAAGATCGATTGCATCTCAAATCCAAATTGTATGTACAAATACTCTAATTCATCATATTTATCCTTTTCATTGTATAATTATATATTTTTAATTAATAATGTTTTCATGCTTAAATGAGAACTAACATAAGAATGATGGCTACTTTAGAAGTAGACACTATCGACAGCGTAATAGATTGGACATGTGAATGTGGATTGTCCATTGATGGCCCACGTTCAGTTTAATTTGAAACAAGGTTAAACGGGTTAAATCCAATTTAATCTGGGGTCAAAACCGGGTTCGACCACGGTATCAAAACTAATATGGAAAAAGTCGTCACCTAATACAAAGAAAATGTTCATCTGTTTATTGGATCGATCATAGACAGTCCATTTAAACGGCGAAATTGTTGTTTTCAATATTGTTGTAAGTTTTCCTTTCTCAATTTTTGTTTTTGTTTTGCCTACTTTTGTATGGATCTTTCACCTCATTTGTATTTTGATTCATGCTTCTCCTCTTAGGGTCGTGATATTCCAATTGTCCATCGTGTCATTAAGGTAACGTTTTCTCTAGATTTCCTCATTAGCATCTCCCGGTGCTTAGATTTTAGCGCCTACATGATTCTGATTTTTTGGGGTTCATTCCATTACAGGTTCACGAAAGGGAAAATACTGGAGAAGTCGATGTTTTGACAAAAGGTTCTGGTTTTATTGATTTGAGATCAGTGTAAGTTGTTTATGATATTGTTATGATTCAACGCCGATTTACATTTTCATTTCTATTGTTTCCAGGTGACAATAACCCTGACGATGATAGAGTTCTCTATGCTAAAGGTCAGCTTTGGCTTCTTGCAGTATATTCTCATAGGTGCATTGGGTTTACTTGTTATAACGTCCAAGGATTGAGTCTTTCTGGAAAGGAATGGACTCCTTTGGTTTATCATCCGGTCCTTCTGGTCTTTCTTATTTCAACGGGTAATAGCAAATCAAAGATCGACTGGTCATTCGTGGTTTAGACCACTTCAGAAAGCTAACTTTTAATCCTGGAGATTAGATTACCTACAAATAAAAGAGATTTGCTTGCTTAGGAAAGGCTTTGTTTCGTTTTCCTTCCTTTCTCTTTAAAGAATTAAATTTTGGTGGGAAAAATATTTCAAACCAAACCGAACAGAACTTTCATAATGTTTGATAGGCATATGCATTTTAATATCAACGGCTACATGCGCTCCTCGGAGACAGGGCAAATCCTAGCTAATCATCATCCGTTTTGGTAGAAGCGAAGGAGCCGTTAGAGATCTTTAAATATTTGAGGAAATCTTTTTCTTCTCGCTTCTTATCGTCCTTTCCTCATCTCTTTTCTTCTTTGCGATTTTCGACTCTTTGTGATTCTCTTGAGATGCCTAAATCGTTTTTTCCCACTCCCGATCACTAAGGGTCTTCACCTTGATAATCTGTACAAATTGCATGGCGTTGACCTTGCTTCTGCGTTTGAGACTCCCGAGACGATTCAAGAAAGATATTGCGTGGCTTATCTTTCTTTTTTCAAAGATTGCAGCCTTTCTTTCCCGATTCCAGAGCCTATTCTTGATATACTCGTTGAGTTAGGTTTATCGTTTACTCAGATGTGCCCTAACTTTCTCCGGCACCTCCTAGCTCTTACGGTTAAGGCTCGAGAGGAAGGTCTGTTGTTTGGTCTTGATAAGGTTAGCCACCTTTGCTTGATGAAGAGAAATAATCAAAGCCCGGAAACCTTCCTTATGTGCCCTCGACAAGGTCGCCAAATTATTGAGGGGATTCTGTATTGTGATGAAAAATGGCGAAAACGCTCTTTAGTCTTCAAGGTTAGCCAAGCATCATTGGGGAACTACGATTTTTCTAAGCTTCCACATGACTGGGCCGAGGATATAGGTTAGACTTCTCTTCTTCTTTTGATCGGCTATCTTTATGCTTTTATCTTCGGTTAGATGGCTTGCTAAACGTGCTTGATCTCTCTCTGTTTTCTTTTAGCTCATTCGGGGAGTTCACCAATGTCTGACGAGCTTCGAGGACTCATCCAGGTTCTCCGTCGGGGATGTCCCCATTGGTCATCCTGTGATCGTGCTCGAATTCGAGCGGCGTTTTCGCTTCCTCGAGGAGAGGGTAGAGTTTCAGCGATCCGAAAGCCAGCGGAGGGTGGTCTGACCCGCCCTCTGGCCTTGAAAGATGGCAGGACTCCTTTTTTGCTGATGATGTGGAGGAGATCGTTGTTTTGAACGCTAAATTGGTTTGAGCGAGTGGTACTGCAGAGAACTCGCCCCTGGTCTCAATTCCTGATTCTGATGAGAGGATGGCTTCTGCTGCCAAAGGTTCCCCGGTTTCCTTGGATTCACAGGATGATTTTGTTGCTGCCAGACGTGAGCGACCTCGTTCTACTACGGCCGTTACATCGAAACCGTCTCAGACCATGCCTGGCATCCATGGATCAACGAAGTGGAAGTTTGTCCATGAAGGCGATGGCCCTATCTTGTCAATCCTGCTCGTTGTATGCGGCCTTGAGGTTGTCGTCTTCTGTCCCTTGCGACTTCGGAGGAAAAAAAGCCTATACCAAGTTAGCTTTTGCAAATTCTAAGGTATGTTTTGTTGTGGTTCTTCATTCCTGATATGTTTATTTGTAAGTTCTGAGGCGTCGCTTTCCAGGTTATGGAGGCATGCAACAAGTTTTTTGTGGTGATGGAAGATTGCTTGCGGGACCTTTGGAATGAGATGGAGGAAGAAGGCGATCAGTCCAAGATCCAGGAGCTGACAGAGGTACTGCGAATTATCCGGGAAGAAAATAGGGAGAAAACCGGATAATTGTTGGTTTTGAAAGATGAATGGAAGATAGCCCAATTTGAGAGGGGGATATTTGAGACTTAAGTTGCTGCCTTAAAGGCCAAGAATACGGAGCTTGAGATTCATCGAGATCAGGATATTCGTCGAGCCTCAGTTCTCAGGTCTAAATTTCATAAATTCATTGAACTTTTTATATTGATAATTAGTTTAAACCAATAATGCAAAATCTATACTGAATTAAAAGTTATGATGATGGGGATAAGAACAAGAGTTTGTACATAATGTACATTATTGTTTATTACTATAAGATAATGATATTAAAAGGGTTTACATCTCTCTTTTATCTTTTGGTTAAGGTTTACAATCTGGGTTGAAACCAAAAAAAAGAAATAGCCGTTCCCTTATCGCCTTGTATAACTCTGTACCGTCAGATATCACACAATTGTTTGTTTCATCATCCCAGTTCATAAAACCATGATTCTGATTAACC
>MU109708.1:0-14667 GCA_012274485.2 Sinapis alba | reverse complement strand
AGAAAATAGCTTACAACAACTTATATTTTTGCATTTAGTTAACATATAATAATTTTAATATTACTAAACTACAATGAAGTTATATAAATTTCAGGTTTCTTAAAATGTTTTTAAAATATGAGATGTACGTTACCTACTTATGTCTGTTATACAAAATTATATATTTTTAATCAATTAATATTTAGCTATCTCTTTATTTATATTTATAGATGTATAGATTGTGATTAAAATATATGTACACTGTCTGAGTGACACATCCTTTTTGATCACCAAATTCTCATATAAATATTAAAGATGCATAGGTCTTAGACGATTACCACTGGAGATACACTGGACGGTAAGACAATATATTAAAAACACTAAAGCATGATAAAAGATATGAGTGGCAAAGGAGAGAAGAGACCCGCAGATAATCTTCATTTGAGATTCTAAAGATCGTGCTCGAAAGAACACAATGAATTCGGATTTAAAACCAATGTTGAAATACCCAACTGATAGGGTTTGAGAGGTATTGAAAACCATCTATGACGATGTTTGACTATTGGCCAGAAAAATATGCAAGAACCCAGATCCATAACCAAGAGTGATACCATGGGGCCACAATTCTCTGGATTTGGAAACAAAATTTTGGTGTATTGTAGTAGGGGATAAGGGTAGGATACCGAGAACAAAATGGACCACTTGAAATTGGAAGAAGGGATAAAGCCCATATAATTCAAAATACCCAGGCCCATGTGAATGCTAGTGAACACATGATTATGGTAAGGCCAGATATGATGAGCGGGTGGAGCATTGTGTACAAGGTGGTGGAGGATCTGCAGCAGACAACCGAAAATGATACACCAGGGTAGAAGAGAGGCAAACAGTGTTGGAGTATGTTCTGCTAAATACACGATGCAAGACAGCGGAGAGGCGACTCTTGTTCCGGGAGTGACTCAGACCAGAGAAGAAGGGAGGCGTAACATAGAGGAGACGGAGGGAGAGCAGTGAAGGAGAGGCAAAAAGCATCAGTGAACTTCCATATAGACTTAGTAGATACAGTAATTCATCTCGTAGAACCAGATTATTGGCTCGCGTTAGGATGTGATAGGTGTCGGAGATGTGAAGGATTGTAATTAGGGAACGACGGCTGCAGGCTTTTAGAGGTGTGACGGAGACTGGACCTCCACAAAATGTGTTGGGTCTGATAGAGAAATATGCGTAGAAAAATGGCAAAACACTACGCCAGCGGAGCACATAGTTGATGTCGGAAGTGGATAAGGCGAAACTTGAGCTTGAGGAGAAGGTAGAAACACATCGGAACTGAAGTATGAAGCAATTTGGACGAGCAAAGGCTTGACACCTCCGACACCAAGAGACATAGGTAACGGTGGGACATTGACTCTTGAATTCGAGATAGGAAGGGTGGATTTAGGGCGAATCTTTCAGTGTTGAGTGACACACCCTTAACCCCTTATTTTAAAAGCATTCTCTTCAAAATAAGGATACTTATTGGAGATTCCCTTATAATATGAAACTAACCTCTTAAATATTCTTTAGATTGTTTAATATGCATATAAATTAGCAGTACACGCCCACAACTTTTATTCTACTTTTTAGCTATCTAATATATAAAAGTAACTCAAGCTCAATTTCTAAGCTATGCATGTGAAGAAAAAAATTCTAACCATTAATCATCATAATAACCCAAGTCAGCAAGATGAAAAACTTTTAAACTAAATCTGCAAATTGATGATTTATTATGCTAAGATTCACATATTAATTTAATAACTTTACTACTCTTCTTGCTACTCTTCAGCTCCTCAACACCACCTGACAAGCCCTCTCTTCAAGAGTTTACCCAAACCTTTGTTCTGATGCTTGCTTGTCCAACAATGGTGACAAATCTCAGTGGTGGTGGTGCTCCTCTTGTGTCCGCTGGTGACACACCTTTCGCCTATAGGCGTTTTTTTCCTGTGGTATACAAGTTTTATTGTAGAGGCGCGGACGGTCTTCTCTCAGATATTATCTTGACTTTCCTCTTCCGCCTCCTCGTACGGTCTTCCAGGTTCACATTTGATTATTACTCTCATACCTTTATTCTATGGAATGGGTTGGAATGCAAGGTGTGTGGAATACACTGGACATGTGGTCTCTGGCTTTAATTGATAATGTACTGATGGATAGATTTCCCTTCAGTTCTACCTTTGTGCCTCTTAGTGACATCTATACCACCTCGGTGCGATCTCTTACTGCAGTATGCAGTTTCTTTGTTGTATCCAGTTTAGCTTTTTTTGCTGTGATTTTGTTTTTTTCTCTTCTTGGGGGCAGTTGGAAGAGAAATTCATTGGTATATTTCACTTGGTGAATATGGTGTTGATGGATATTGACTTCTCAGTTGTCTCCTGTTTAGAGCAATTTCTTTTCCCAATATTTCCTCTTGTATGGAATGATTGGAAGCTCAAGCGTTGTTGGTATTGCAAGGATCTCCCTTCCAACTAATGCCTTTCTCTGCTATTGGTGCAGTGATTGTGATCCTTTGGATTACACTAGATACAACAAAGCCCAATCATCAATATAAACTTGGTGGGCATGTGGGTATCTTTGGATCAGCCAAAGATATTGGATGTTGGAATAAGAAAATGCCTTCTCCTCAGTTTCTGATCCAGTGGAATAGAAATACGATCATCCCCAGAAATCTCTTCTTTGAATGGGTCTCCGAGTCTATGGTGGTCTTAAATCGCGTTTTCGAGAGGAAAGTCCACAACATATGAAGAGGAAGGTTTGAGAGAGCTCAATTTTTTGTGACTTTTAGGCTGTTGATGTCCTTCATTCTTTTTCACAATCATCTACACATAGGTCTGGAACTCCTCTCGTTACATTTATTGAACAACCTTGATCGATCACTCTGTTTTCACTTGTTGTTACTACAGTTTGAAGCACTATGGAAAAAGTAGAATATATATTATTTTGGAATAAAAAATCTGATCTATGAACTTTATTTATGGGCTGGAGAAAAAAGAGAGATTCATAAAACGAAGAAAATATATATTGGAAGATGGTTTTCGGACGAGAATAATAATCGATGAAAAATTTAGTACGACATGTTTTGGAATTAGAAACTAATTCCAAAACCAATTCGTCAAAAATCCATAGAGGAATATCATTATCCTTGTAGACACCATGTGAAAAAATACCTCCTGAAAATAAATGTATGTATATGTTTCTTGAGCATCAAGGAAATTGAGAAATATTCATATACTGACGACGAAGTGAAATGTAAAGTTATTAGTAAGTGACCGGAGGAAAAACATATATAGATATATAAAGAGTTTTTGTAGATCTAAAGTGTGAAAGTGTATATAATAAAATACACTTGTATTCGTAAAATAAAGAATCATAACATTATTTAAAATATTATTAGCATGTCTTTAGCAATTAAAACGATCCAGAAACAATATAAAATTCTTTTTGATGAAACATGATGTTATGAATATTTTTATTGAAGCTCTTAAATTTTGATTGAACTTCCAATAATAGTTACAGGAAGGAGAATATAATACAATATGCATAAGAGTTTCTAAGATGAGGTTCAATAAAAATAGTCTAAAATAGATAAATGTGATATAAAGTAAATAGACTACCTTGACTTAGAAGAATGCGATTCTCCATGTTCTTGCATCAAAATGTTGTAAATCGTGTTAATTAGAAGTATTTGATATCCAAGAGAACAAAAATGTCACAAACTTCATCAAAACATTAACTTTAGATAAAATCTTATGATAATTAGTATGTTGTAAAAAGAGAGAAATAAATAAAAGAAAATAAAAAGAGAAAAAACAATCAATCTTGAAGTGAAGAATTATTCAATATTCAGAGAGAGTGGGGATGGTGGAGAAAAAATGACCACGAATTTTCAAGAAGAAGAAGATGACTATGGAGAATATATGTAAGAATGTGTTATTTATTAAATAAAACCTCCACCAGTAAAGATTAAAGGGACCCAAATCTTTTAAAACAAAAAATACAGCATAATTTGGAAATATAATATAAATCTAGAAAAACACTTAGCATATAGCTTCAACAGCGAGCTTTCTAGCAGAACCTCTGCAATCTGGTGCTCCAAACTTTTCCGTAGAGACATCAATGGAACATATCTCTTTTCCCACGCATAGTTGTGTGAGAATATCAACAGCGTTGTTACTTGCTTCACAGCTTCCCTTTTCAAAAGATCCACAATTGCCTTGTGGGTTACCAAAGGAGGCAAATTTGATGGCAGAAATGGGTTTCCTATCGCATGAAAGCTGAATATTATTTTTCTCATAGACATTAGCACATACACTTCCCACTCTAGTAGTTTTAAAATTTACAAGAGATGGGTTTCCTCCCATCTCCTCAAACAAAACTATTGTGTTATCTCCTTCCGTGTTCAAGAAAGAGCGAGGAACATGGTACCTGTTCAAGAAAAGAACAAAGCAACAAATCTCAGTAAATATTTCTCAGTTTCAACATTAAAATATATGATTCTTTAACCTAATAAGATGTGGAAAAGGTACCATCTTTGTGTAGGTTCTCCACAATTGGTCTGGCACTTTTCAGAATGATAAGCCCCTCTATAATTACATGTCGCAGAACACCCATTTTTGTTTGAAATGAATGCCGGCCAGTAACGTCCAATGTTGTTTCCATTGACCCAAGCTGTACCTTTTCCAAGTCCCAAAAGATCGACAACAACTGGATCATTTCCCAAGGGAGCCTTGAACGTACTCTGAAAGTCAAAATGGAATGACGTGATTTGATATTAAATCAGCAAGTGTTTAGTTAGTTATCTTATGGGTAGTAATATCTACTTACCTTATACCAAGTCATGGTTCGGTTGAATGGTACACTTTCAACTGACCATTTAGACACTGATTCCGTTCTAAAGAGTTGATTCTCAAACCCATTTAAACCGGTTTTATAGCTCCATTTATGAGCAGACAAGTCCTTAACTATAGTTTCATCCCCATTTCCTCCAATAATAAAAATAGGTCCAGTGATTCCAGCCGGCTGACTTTCGAAGAAAGCACCATAGTTCTATAACGAAATTTGAGAAAATTTTATTTTCCACTTCGAACTCAAGAAAAAGTGTTTTAACTTTAAGAATACAAGATTAAATAATATTTAAGAATTTACCGCAAGTCCCACAGTTATGCTAAGGAGTGAAATGACATTACGGCCAGGCTTAAACTTCACCTCTTTCTCAAATACATAGTGAAAATTTCCATTCTCAGCGTGTTGATTACCTAAAAATATAAATCGGTGATTTTTTTTGGTAAGCTAGTGTCATTGAGATTTGAAAAGATATATATGAGTTACTTACCAATATACCGTCCATTGACGAAAGCGTGAAGGACATGAGCAGTACTGTTGACGCGAAGAGACATGCTTTTACCCAAAAATGGATCTCGTTTTTTAAACTTAACGGTAGTCATGTACCATAGATAATCACTTTGGTCATTGCTTACTACTTTCTGATCAAAGAGTTGTCTATTTGTAGATTCTCCTTTTCCTTTTAAAAGGAAGTTGTCCATGTTTTCTGGTCTCCATGACCATTTCAGAGTTGAAGGGTCATCCTCAGCTTCATTTGGTTTCTTAACCATCATTGAAGTCTGAGTGGTAATCTGAAAATTTAAAACCAACAAAACAATGAATTTTGATTACAACTTTGAATGAATAATGGTTGTTAGTATGAAAATTTAAAATCCACAAAAGAAAATGTAAAAGAAAAAACCTTGGCTGTGTTATAAGCCTCATTTTTGCAATCCGGTAAAATGGTAACAGACCAAGCAGGGACAACATAAGATTCTCCTTGGAAATTAATTGTTGAATCTGAATTTTCATTTCCGTTTCCAAAAAAGCAGCTTGATCCTTCTTCGGTTCTATAAATTGTTGCCTATATAATATGTTCATGATAAGTAATTAATTTAAAATAACATGTACAATACTGATAAAAATAACAAGAATATTACCGATGCAGAGTTTCCATAATCAATGGTGGAGATGTTTCCGTATGTGAGAGTTTTCTCCATAGAATGAAGAATATCATGAAGTTGTTTCAAATGCCCGTATTTTGGTTGATTCAAATTACCTAATAGATTTTCTCATGTTAGTAACAATAGAAACTTCTAAAATAGTTTTATATATGAATATAATTTAGATTTACCATATTCGTCTAGAGGAGCATCATAATCATATGAAGTTGTGATGTATGGACCACCTGCGGTTCTATCAAAGTTGGTGCCTCCGTGGTACTACAATAATAAAACATTTCAATTAAATTTTCTATGTAATGAAAATTTTTGAGCTTATTTAATGAAATAAGTTAAATTTTCATAATTATAGTTTACCATATAATAATTATTAAAAGTTCCTCCTCTTTGGAAAAATCTTGCAACAGAAAATGCAACATCTTTGGTTGTTCTATGAGGATTTTTACCACCCCATTGCTTAAACCTAAACAGTTTAAGGCAAATATATATTTATGATAATTATTTAGAAAAATAAGAAAAAGGATTTAATCATTCTGAAAATAAAACTAACCAGCCGGTCCAATTCTCAGTCCACATCTTAGGAGTGTTGGGATTGTTTGGTTCAAAATTGTCACAATAAAATCCATTACATGTGTTCAGCTATAAAAGAAAACAATTTAAAATAGTTAACCTTTGAATATATTAAAAAATATTCATTATAACTAGGTTGATCTAGTTACCATAGGCTGAGGAGCGTCATTTTGTTGACACATTATCCATGGAACACCAACATCAAGAGACTGAGCCATGTTTGCACACCATTTAATGTATTCCTTACCCGATTCTCCGTAGGGTCCCATTACATTTCCATACTCATTTTCAATCTTCAAGATTAATAAAATTATAAAAAGAATATTGTTAAGAACTGTATATAATATTACAGAACACAAAATGTATTTTAAGGATTAGATTGATTACTTGAGCAAGAATAATTGGGCCTCCTTGGGATGCAAATAACTTTTCTTTCTTGACCATGTCTACTATCATAGTTGTGAAGTTTTGCATCTCATCCTATACATAAATTATCCATATAAAAATTAATTAAACAGTATCACTAATTATTTGCTAAAAAAAGTACTGATCACCATGTAAGATTACCATAAATGCTTTGTTTGTAGTTCTGAATACCATTCCTGGCATGTTATGCAGCCACACTGGGAATCCTCTGTTTAAAATGATTAGAAATTTCACAGATCAAAAATATTGCATGTGAAACCGTAACATCAATTCATACAAGAAGCTAAATCATTACGATAGGCTAAATCATTATAATAATTTATTAAAATATATACTGCATTTAGAGAGACTAGCTATTGACATTTACGATACATAAGTTTTCGCATAATGATTGATAGAATCAATTTACCAATGAAAACATTGAATGAAAAACCGTAACATCTCCATACAAGAGGCTAACATATTATGAATATTTCTTAAACTAAAAAATATTGCACTTAAAGAGACTTGCTAAATCCTTCTTAGTAAATTACCCGTAATTCCACTCGGCACACGCATATGGTCCTATGCGAAGAACACCGTACAATCCTTCATCTTGAATAGTTTTCAGGAACCGAATAAGATCTAGTTTTCCAGAGAAATCATATTGACGGCGAGTAGGCTCATGCGCATTCCAGAAAACATAAGTTTCAATGGCATCAAGACCTCCTTCTTTGCCTTTTTTGATAAGATCCGGCCACATCTAAGCATATTAACAAAAAAGAATTTAATTAGTAGCAAACATAAAAGATTAAGACAACACATACTGTTTGATGTAAGGTAGATTAAATACCTCAGGAGTGCTTCTAGGGTAATGGATTGAACCAGAAAGGAGAACTCGACGATGACCATCGATAGTGATGGCTCGGCCGTCATGAGAAACGATTGTGGCATAGACACTACTTACTAAGAGAAAACATAAAATAAATCTTAGAGAAACCATATTTATTTAGAAGAATGGTTTTTGAATGAAGAAATATGGAAGAAAACAAAAGTTTTTATAGGGGTATAATATCGTTACTTAAAGATAATTTGGATAATTATAGATATTACGCAAAAAAACAAATTTATAACTGGAATTTTATTTAAGTATTATTTTTGTTTATATCTTAACTAATTATCTTGAATTCTCTAACCAATATTTTTTCTTCCCGATTGACAATAAAAGTGATTTGGATAATAACAGATTTTATGCCAGAAACTGAATCGATGTAGCTTGGTTGTTGACATTAGTTTTCAATTCATAATATTTTAAAACATGTATGAATATTAAAATTATTTTTTTGTGAAATAATTTTAATCTTAAAGCATCATATTTATATATATATATTTTTTCTAAATGTTTAACCAATTTAAGTCTGAATAAGTTTCTACTACTTTCCATATTTCACAAAGGAGATAAAAGTGATGGACTTGACAGCCTCTGTTTTTTACATAATAAATATCTTGTTTGTGTTGATCGAATAGTGTGTATGAGCATTGAATATCTGTTTTACAAACTTAACGACGAGGAGCATATTATACGATTTATGAAACCCTTTAATATATACAAAAAAATGATTTGGGTTTATCCCTACTTCTGATTCAAAATATCTCATTTTTAACATTGGCACACATGTTAGTAAATATTTTAATTTAATTTTGTTATATGTTAGCTATAAAAAACGTGTTCTCAGTTTTCTTATTTAAAAGATATCTTTTCAGAGTTCTCATTACAAATAAAAATCATAAAATGTTGTAGAAAGGAGATAGCATATATAATTTTCAAACAACTAAACCATTTAGTCTCTTTAATCATTTTTATGTGAATCAGGACCTAAGATACTATAACTATCAAACATATTGGGTACTTTTTAAAGTGTAAAGCTTTAAGGTGCTATGGCAAATAGTAGAAGTTCTCCAGATATTGAGAATGTTTCAGGAATTGAAAGTAGAATTTAACAACTGAAGTTGCAAATACGTTATAACAAAAGAAATGTCATTAGTTAAAGTATAGGTTTATCTTATGATTCTCTTCCAAGAAGAAAGTTTTTTTGCTCAACAATGTCTACTAGGTTGTTTTTATTTTGTTTTTCTCTTTTGAAATCCAATCCTGACAACAATATACGGAATTTCCAGGTCAACAAAATAGGTAAAAAATTAGCAAAAAATAGAAATAAATTCTTTAAGCCAACAATTAGAATTGGGATCAAAATGGTTTCCATAAGGTTGTTGGAGACAGTTAAGCCCTTATGTTGATTGAAGATAATTGACTATTTTAAGCTTATGATGGAAGCCTAAAGCTTGAACTTTTGTCTGTATGCATATTGTATGGTGGCCACATATATCTTGTTCAGCGAGTTTCAAATAAGTATTTTTAAAAAATTTTAGACAGAACAACTGAGGCTATGATCATTGGATAAAATCATAGTCTATGAGTTTTAGGATCCATCGAATATTAACATGAACCAGATTACTTTTTTTTTTTGATAAACATACCATGTCAAGAAGTAAACTTGATTCACAGAACTCCAAATTATTCATTTGTAAGATGTTTTATATTATTTAAACCATCTATTTTATAGAGCATGTTATTGGAAGGAAATCACAGAACTGAATCACATATTTTCCTTAATAAATCAACATGTTCAAAATATTAGACTCTATAAACTGTATAATATTAATTAATTCCAAACATAATTATCTTAATTAGAATGTGAAGCTACAAACTTGTCAGAAAGAATTGTTAGGCTGTGAGGCTTCAAACAAAAAAAAACTCCCTTGGAGTTCTCAAATTCCCTTATCAAAGTAACGAGGAGATTATAAAAATATATTTCTTTCACGAAGTGACTAATCACTCTAGTTTTCTATGTTATTGTCACAGATTGAACCGTATTATCATACATCAACAATGTAAAAGTCACCATTTTTTCAATTTAAGAAGTATTCGTTGAATATCAAACACGGAAAGCTCCAATAACAAAGGTAAAATATTGAAATCGAAAATCTGATCTATGACCTTCGTTTCCATGTATGAGCAAGAAGATGATGAGTGAAGATATATAACTCGAGACGGTGTTTTCTTAAGAATAAGAATCCAGGAAACATTTAGTATGACATGTATTTTGACAAGAAACTTATCAGAAACAATCACCTTCAAAATCAGGTTACTTATCGGAGATTCTCTTATATAAGAAACTAAAATTTTAAATATTATTTAGATTGTTCAGTACACATATAAATTAGTATTACACTACTGTAAATTTTTATTATACTTCTTAGCCATCCAAATATATAAAAGGATACAATCTAAATTTTTAAGATGCCCGCATTGATAAAAATATTCTAACAAATAAAATCATCATAATAACCTACATCAGCAAAATAAAAAATTAATCTAAATCTAAAAATTGATAATTCATTCTGCTAATATTCAAAAACTCTCTTAAGATATTTACAACTTCCTCTCATTCTATCTGATTCATATTCTTACAAATCACAAGTTAATTGCAGATCTTTACAAATTCTTTATTTTCATTGTTTCAATTGTCCATTAATTTAATATCGACCAGATTCAAACTCTCGATCATCTCCTTCTGATTCAGGAAAAATCCATAACTTTTAGTCTTCATTTAAGTAGTATAGAACTTTTAATTTCTCTACTAGTGTTTGGTTAGAATTTATTGAAGAAAATAATAAATTTCCGTATTTACTATGAAAACTTTAGAAATGAATGTACATGTTAAATCAATTTTTTTTTAAAAAAATTATATATGTTAAATTAATGCTTCTTACCAGATTCTTGATGTTTTGTTATTGTCAAAAATCATATGTTTGTTCATCTACATTAATAAACGTACAAATATTGACATCATTTTTTAAGGAAAAGGGTAACATTTTATTTTATTTTGGTGTGTACATGTCAAGAAAATAGCTTACAACAACTTATATTTTTGCATTTAGTTAACATATAATAATTTTAATATTACTAAACTACAATGAAGTTATATAAATTTCAGGTTTCTTAAAATGTTTTTAAAATATGAGATGTACGTTACCTACTTATGTCTGTTATACAAAATTATATATTTTTAATCAATTAATATTTAGCTATCTCTTTATTTGTATTTATAGATGTATAGATTGTGATTAAAATATATGTACACTGTCTGAGTGACACATCCTTTTTGATCACCAAATTCTTATATAAATATTAAAGATGCATAGGTCTTAGACGATTACCACTCATACACTGGACGGTAAGACGATATATTAAAAACACTAAAGCATGATAAAAGATATGAGTGGCAAAGGAGAGAAGAGACCCGCAGATAATCTTCATTTGAGATCCTAAAGATCGTGCTCGAAAGAACACAATGAAGTCGGATTTAAAACCAATGTTGAAATACCCAACTGATAGGGTTTGAGAGGTATTGAAAACCATCTATGACGATGTTTGACTATTGGCCAGAAAAATATGCAAGAACTTAGATCCATAACCAAGAGTGATACCATGGGGCCACAATTCTCTGGATTTGGAAACAAAATTTTGGTGTATTGTAGTAGGGGATAAGGATAGGATACCGAGAACAAAATGGGCCACTTGAAATTGGAAGAAGGGATAAAGCCCATATAATTCAAAATACCAAGGCCCATGTGAATGCTAGTGAACACATGATTAGGGTAAGGCCAGATATGATGAGCGGGTGGAGCATTGTGTACAAGGTGGTGGAGGATCTGCAGCAGACAACCGAAAATGATACACCAGGGTAGAAGAGAGGCAAACAGTGTTGGAGTATTTTCTGCTAAATACACGATGCAACACAGCGGAGAGGCGACTCTTGTTCCGGGAGTGACTCAGACCAGAGAAGAAGGGAGGCGTAACATAGAGGAGACGGAGGGAGAGCAGTGAAGGAGAGGCAAACAGCATCAGTGAACTTCCATATAGACTTAGTAGATACAATCAATCATCTCGTAGAACCAGATTATTGGCTCGCGTTAGGAGGTGATAGGTGTCGGAGACGTGAAGGATTGTAATTAGGGCACGACGGCTGCAGGCTTTGAGAGGTGTGACGGAGACTGGACCTCCACAAAATGTGTTGGGTCTGATAGAGAAATATGCGTAGAAAAATGGCAAAACACTACGCCAGCGGAGCACATAGTTGATGTCGGAAGTGGAGAAGGCGAAACTTGAGCTTGAGGAGAAGGTAGAAACACATCGGAACTGAAGTATGAAGCAATTTGGACGAGCAAAGGCTTGACACCTCCGACACCAAGAGACATAGGTAACGGTGGGACATTGACTCTTGAATTCGAGATAGGAAGGGTGGATTTAGGGCGAATCTTTCAGTGTTGAGTGACACACCCTTAACCCCTTATTTTAAAGGCATTCTCTTCAAAATAAGAATACTTATTGGAGATTCCCTTATAATATGAAACTAACCTCTTAAATATTCTTTAGATTGTTTAATATGCATATAAATTAGCAGTACACGCCCACAACTTTTATTCTACTTTTTAGCTATCTAATATATAAAAGTAACTCAAGCTCAATTTCTAAGCTATGCATGTGAATAAAAAAATTCTAACCATTAATCATCATAATAACCCAAGTCAGCAAGATGTAAAACTTTTAAACTAAATCTGTAAATTGATGATTTATTATGCTAAGATTCACATATTAATTTAATAACTTTACTACTCTTCTTGCTACTCTTCAGATCCTCAACACCACCTGACAAGCCCTCTCTTCAAGAGTTTACCCAAACCTTTGTTCTGATGCTTGCTTGTCCAACAATGGTGACAAATCTCAGTGGTGGTGGTGCTCCTCTTGTGTCCGCAGGTGACACACCTTTCGCCTATAGGCGTTTTTTTTCCTGTGGTATACAAGTTTTATTGTAGAGGCGCGGACGGTCTTCTCTCAGATATTATCTTGACTTTCCTCTTCCGCCTCCTCGTACGGTCTTCCAGGTTCACATTTGCTGATTACTCTCATACCTTTATTCTATGGAATGGGTTGGAATGCAAGGTGTGTGGAATACACTGGACATGTGGTCTCTGGCTTTAATTGATAATGTACTGATGGATAGATTTCCCTTCAGTTCTACCTTTGTGCCTCTTAGTGACATCTATACCACCTCGGTGCGATCTCTTACTGCAGTATGCAGTTTCTTTGTTGTATCCAGTTTAGCTTTTTTTGCTGTGATTTTGTTTTTTTCTCTTCTTGGGGGCAGTTGGAAGAGAAATTCATTGGTATATTTCACTTGGTGAATATGGTGTTGATGGATATTGACTTCTCAGTTGTCTCCTGTTTAGAGCAATTTCTTTTCCCAATATTTCCTCTTGTATGGAATGATTGGAAGCTCAAGCGTTGTTGGTATTGCAAGGATCTTCCTTCCAACTAATGCCTTTCTCTGCTATTGGTGCAGTGATTGTGATCCTTTGGATTACACTAGATACAACAAAGCCCAATCATCAATATAAACTTGGTGGGCATGTGGGTATCTTTGGATCAGCCAAAGATATTGGATGTTGGAATAAGAAAATGCCTTCTCCTCAGTTTCTGATCCAGTGTAATAGAAATACGATCATCCCCAGAAATCTCTTCTTTGAATGGGTCTCCGAGTCTATGGTGGTCTTAAATCGCGTTTTCGAGAGGAAAGTCCACAACATATGAAGAGGAAGGTTTGAGAGAGCTCAATTTTTGTGACTTTTAGGCTGTTGATTTCCTTCATTCTTTTTCACAATCATCTACACATAGGTCTGGAACTCCTCTCGTTACATTTATTGAACAACCTTGATCGATCACTCTGTTTTCACTTGTTGTTACTACAGTTTGAAGCACTATGGAAAAAGTAGAATATATATTATTTTGGAATAAAAAATCTGATCTATTAACTTTATTTCTGGGCTGGAGAAAAAGGAGAGATTCATAAAACGAAGAAAATATATATTGGAAGATGGTTTTCGGACGAGAATAATAATCGATGAAAAATTTAGTACGACATGTTTTGGAATTAGAAACTAATTCCAAAACCAATTCGTCAAAAATCCATAGAGGAATATCATTATCCTTGTAGACACCATGTGAAAAAAATACCTCCTGAAAATAAATGTATGTATATGTTTCTTGAGCATCAAGGAAATTGAGAAATATTCATATACTGATGACAAATTGAAATGTAAAGTTATTAGTAAGTGATCGGAGGAAAAACATATATAGATATATGAAGAGTTTTTGTAGATCTAAAGTGTGAAAGTGTATATAATAAAATACACTTGTATTCGTAAAATAAAGAATCATAACATTATTTAAAATATTATTAGCATGTCTTTAGCAATAAAAACGATCCAGAAACAATATAAAATTCTTTTTGATGAAACATGATGTTATGAATATTTTTATTGAAGCTCTTAAATTTTGATTGAACTTCCAATAATAGTTACAGGAAGGAGAATATAATACAATATGCATAAGAGTTTCTAAGATGAGGTTCAATAAAAATAGTCTAAAATAGATAAATGTGATATAAAGTAAATAGACTACCTTGACTTAGAAGAATGCGATTCTCCATGTTCTTGCATCAAAATGTTGTAAATCGTGTTAATTAGAAGTATTTGATATCCAAGAGAACAAAAATGT
>MU109707.1:0-14413 GCA_012274485.2 Sinapis alba | reverse complement strand
CAGTTCTTGCCCAAAAGGGACGGCTTCCACATAGGAGAATGTATGCTATTACTCCTATGCTCCATACATCCGCTTCAGTGGTGTAAGATCTGTGTAGAACTTCAGGGGCTACGTAATACGCACTACCCACTATATCGTTTAGTCTCTCGTCTGGTCTAACAAAGTCTGATAAACCAAAGTCTATGACTTTCAACTGAGACTTCTCCTCTTTGGAAGTGTACAAGAAGTTCTGGTACATGAAAGTAAAGGGAAGTTTCAAACTAAGGGAAGATCTTTCTTTAGAGCCAAAAAGATGAGTTTACCTCTGGTTTTAGATCTCGATGAACAACTCCTTGGAGATGACAGAAAGCTGCAACGTTAAGGATTTGTATAAGCACTTCTTTTGCATCATCTTCAGAGTACTTCCCTCCCCTAAAAAGAGAACATAAAATAGTTAAGACATGCAAATCTCATACCATAGGTTAGCAAGTTTCATAGCAGACCTTGCTAGTATTCTGTCAAGTAGTTCACCACCTCCACATAACCTGAAAGTTGGATTCAAGTAAATGTAAGCTCTCCTAGTTGATACAAAACATTGTATGTAGGTTTTCTTACTCCATTGCAATGTAGACGTTGGCATTGTCCTCGAAAGCATCATAGAATTGAACCAGATTGTTATGTCCAGATAAAGCCCGGAGGATTTTAACTTCTCTTCTCACATCCTCTATAGATATTGCAGTTGTCATCTGCTCAAAAAAAAAACAAAAAAAACTAATGAGCAACAAACACTCTACTATGGAATAAGCTTATAGCATTGCATGATACAAAAACTTGACCTTCGATTTAGGGATGACTTTAACAGCAACCTCATGATCCTTGAGCTCTCCTTTCTTGAACTTAGCAGAGCAAGTGTACCCAAAATGCCCTCTCCCTATCTCTTCACCTAACTCCATCCTACTCTGAAACTCCTTTGAGTATCCGAATCTCTTGTCCAGCCCTACCTCCTCCTCAGACTTACTCTCCGCCGGGAGAGTAGCTTCCTTCTTCCCCTTCCTCCGCCGCAGAACATCCCGTATGTGTTTGGTCGGGGACGGAGGGTGGAAAGCACGCGCGAGCTGACGTAGCGGAGTGCTGGTGACGCTCTTGCTCTCTCCTCCTCCGTCGCGGCTCTTGTTACGGCGGTGTCTGGCGGGGCTAGGAGTGTGGAAGGGGAAGAAAGGAGAAGCCTTTACGGCGGTTGATGTACGAGCCGGCGATTTCTCGTGATGGGCAGGGGTAGAATCGTCATTTTGGGGAATTGTGTCTCTGGGTGCGTAAGCGTTGGGTTTCACGGAGGTAGAGGGCTTGGAGGTACAACCTCCCATAGTCTTCTTCTCCGGTTACAGCAAAAGAATTTCAAAAAGACAGAAGAAGGATTCGGACACTGGTCTTTTATGAGAATCACAGCAATGACATTGAAGCTCTGGTTTTTAGAGAGAGAGAAGGGAAGTGAGCTGTAGAGGAGAGAGAGGCCACATGGCAGAATCTGCGGGTGTTTTAATGAACGTAGATGTTGATTGGTGGATATTAGTTGCTTTTTTGCCACGTCTTTCTATTTTATTACACATATGTTTTTTTGTTATTTCTTCTCTAAGCAATATACGTTTTCTTGTTTTACTTTAGGTATTTTTAATCATTATTATTTGTCTTTTTTTTTAAAATGGGGACCTATCGTTTTTATTGTCTTTTGTATTTTGGTATGTATTAGAGGAATATTAAACTAATAAAAGTTTAACATAAATTGGTGAATTGTGAAGATCTCAATTTTATGTATAACAAATCTTGCAGAAATGATAAGAAATAAAAACTATTTTCAACCTAGTAATAATAAATACTACAAATTAGGGCAATTCTCTTAAATAGCCACTTTTAAGTTTTTGTCACAAAAATAGCCCTCAAAAAATAAAATGACCAAAATAGACTTTTTTTTTTTTGAAATTTTGATTTTTTTTTTTTTTTGAAATTTGAAACCCTAAAGTCTAAATTAGTTAACCCTAGGGGTATAAATGCATATAAATGAATTTTTTAGCTTCTAAAAAAAACATTTTGGTCATTTTCTTACTTAAAAGCTATTTTTGTGACAAACAAACTAAAAATGGCTATCTAAGGGAATTTCTCTACAAATTAAGATGGGCAATTCTTTTTAAGTTTTTGTCACAAAAATAGCACTCAAAAAATAAAATGACCAAAATAGATTTTTTTTTTTTTGAAATTTTGATTTTTTTTTAATTTTTTTTTTGAAATTTGAAACCCTAACCCCAAACCCACCCCTTTACTCTAAACCCTAAAGTCCAAATTAGTTAACCCTAGGGGTATAAATGCATATNTGAAATTTTGATTTTTTTTAATTTTTTTTTTGAAATTTGAAACCCTAACCCCAAACCCACCCCTTTACTCTAAACCCTAAAGTCCAAATTAGTTAACCCTAGGGGTATAAATGCATATAAATGAATTTTTTAGCTTCTAAAAAAAACATTTTGGTCATTTTCTTCCTTAAAAGCTATTTTTGTGACAAACAAACTAAAAGAGGCTATCTAAGGGAATTTCTCGATTAAGATGAGACTAATAGATTTTCCAAAACAAATGTATTTATATTTAAATAATTATTTAATAAGAACAAATTATCTAATTCATTAACCAAAGATCTTTATTTTAAATGACAATGTAAATTTCGACTATATTTCTACTTTGCAAATCGTGTCATCTGACAATACATAAAACAACAACATACCAAGCCAAATTCCATAACTACATGCGTTTGTTTATGTGTAACATACAAGTTGGTTTTTATGCATGTAAACAAAAAGTGGTCCATTGTAACATTAATTTTACAATTGGAGCGACGTGTGGTTGGTGGTAATAAGTTTGTAATTTTGTAAGGATTTTATTTATCAAGTACCATGAATTATAGTCCATGCAAAGAAATGTATATGTAATTGTTATATTGTTTAATCTATTTTCTCTAGCTAGTAGTAACCAACCAAATTGTCAGTGCAGAAGCTAAATTTAAATCTATTTTACTAATTAACTACAGGAAGATAATTTTGCTCTTAAAATCTAGGATTACTCTACAATAATGTATCATTTGATTGATGATTCTGTGTACGTACGTATCTGCTCGTTCTTGTATCTATAACCCAACACTTCGTTGTGTCTGGAGTCTGGACAGGATGGTTATCAATTTTCAATATGTTTAAACTAGCGTTTAATGGATGGATGTATCAACCCTCTCTCTAAACCAGTACTTAATTGTTCTATAAAAGCACCCATTTCTAATTATTTTATTAATCGTATAAATTATCTAATAGTGTCTGATATAATATCTATCTATTTCCAAACTCCCATCAACACTTGTTATGTTTAAACCAGTTAATTCTTAATGAGTTGGTTATTGGTGTTTCATGTTTGATTTATTTTGATCATAAGTCTTTTATATATTTTCAGAAAGGAAATAGTATAATGATTAGTTTTCGAGTCACACATTCAATTAAAAACTAAATAATAAAATTAAGACTTGAGAATGATACACAACAGGTTGCAATCCTTGCGCTATAACCCTCCATTATTAAAATAATAATCTCACAAAAAGTTTATCAAAACATACAAAAAGAAACGGGAGACCATTGAAAAAAATGTATAAGAAGAGCCGCCCTCAAAAACTTCACCATGCCTTCATAGTTCATACACTATCCCAAAGTCACGTCCTTACTTATGCCAACCCATATTTTCAGAAACAAAAACAAGCAACATGTATTATTTGGTTAACTCTATAGCTTTTACCTCTATAATTATAATAAATAATAGTCGTCGTTGGTAGGAAATGATTTAGAGATTGTAAGGTGAGAGTGAGAATGAAGGTTTGCCACGTCCCATAGTGAAGCCTCTGGTTCCATCAGGCATTCTTGGTCCCTTTGTAGCTGTTTTGGGAGATGAAGATTCATGCAGGCCAAGGCTCGGCGACATTGCGCCGATGCTGAGTCCGAGCCCAAGCCCGATCCCGAAGCTACGTCCTCCTCCTCCTCCTACTGCATAGCTTCTTGGAGATCGTCCTCGTCCTTTTCCTCTCCCTTTTCCCCACAGTCCACCAATATTGTTGTCATCACCCTAACGTGCATACCAAGAAACGTTATTTTATTTATGGAAAGACTTAACTTAAAGGGATTTAAGCAAAGACTAACGTCGTTATCAAGCTGTTGTTCGGTTAAATGGAGACGTGGAGACTCTTCTCCTGATTCATAAGAAGGGTATTCATCATCGATGAGGATGCCATCAAAGTTTCTTCTGTTCTTGAGGACTGATTTTGGCTGCAAAAGACAAATGAATGCAGTTTAATCTCATAGGGTTTTTGAGTTGTGAGAAATAAAAGCATTATTAACCGGAGGTTCTTAAGGTGGAGTTCTTAGCAGAAGTTAAGAAACTGTTTCTTAAGAGTGTCATTGATTGTACCGAGCATCTAAGAAGCAGTCTAACACGAAGTCCTTTCCTCCAGTTTCTTTCATCGTTCAGCTTCTCCACCTGACATTGTGGTATATCTTAGAAACTAAGTACTATACAGAGTTTTTGGATCAAAGAAGAAAAGATTCACTCACCGCTTTATCCGCGACAACAGTGTGGTCATACTCGATAAGTGCGTGAATCTTTTGGATTTAAAAAAACAAGTGTTAAGCTCTTTAAATCCATGAGAAGGTCAAGAACAGAGGAGATCATCATGGTACTTACTTTGTTGCTCATCAAGAAATCTCCTTTTGGACGTGAGGTGTTGGATTCTGGAGGATGACAGATTCGAATGGCCTTAACGCTGAAACAATTATATACTTGTTGTGCTGTTAATTTGCTTAGAAAACGCCAAAATAAAGTGAGAGTATGTAGTAGAGTTTTTGAAAAGGCTTCTTACTTTCCAACAACTCCAAAGATCTTCTCTAGGTTCTGGTAAGAGTGATCATCTGGCAAATTCTCTGCAACAACAGTCCGGCCCTGCACAAACAATAAAAATGAAATAATTGATACTTTTTTTCTTGAAAGAATCGATATATTGATTATAAATATAATGAAGACATTCATGATAATTAATTACCTGCAATTCCTCTCTGTCTCTGTCAGTAAATGAAATTTTACGCTTAACTTTCTTGCTGTCTTCACTTACAACCTTCACAAATCTCTCAATTTTAGATATATACTTGAGATCTTATAATCATAGCTAGCTTGATGATAACTAGGGAGTAAAGAAAGAAAGAAACTTACGAGCTTAGAAGAGGAGTGTAGAGCCAATGCAACTAAGTGGTGATGACTTGTCAAAGCCTTGATCTTCTTGGTCGAAGCGATATAAGATATTGGCACTGAGTTTAAATAGAAGACAAGACATATGAATGCAAAAACAAAACTTATATTTTGAAGTGAAGGATTGTAATTAAGAACCGATTTTGGGATGCTTACCATAACCTTCAGGGTCTTTGTTTATGTGCTTTGAGATGGACTCATTGGCTAGGAGACTCATGTCCGTGAACTGGTACTCAACCTATAATTTGAAACCAATAATTGGTTTCTTGCCAGTCAAGAAATCGATGAATCCTATTTGACTGATCGTTGTGTGCAATTAGGTGAACTAGAAGTGCTCTGTTCGTTGAGGGGGATTAAAGTTCAATAAAATTATAATTTTTTTTTTGAAATTTATTTTACGAGTTCATTTATATAGTTTTTGTTAATTTAATTTTGGTTATTAACCCTTTAAAATAAACAATAGAAACATTTTAATCATTTTAACTCATATACATTATTTTATGTATTTAGTTGTAGTATTATGTTTTATAATCTTAGTTCTTTTAAAACTAATCAGTTCTTACTATTTAAAATCTGTCTGTCTCTTTAAATTAATTTCTACTATTGCGTATCTATAATTTTATTTTATTTATTTGTATATTTTACATATTTTATAAAATTCAATTATCAAAATTTATATATGTTATTAACTTACAGTATTTTAACTTTTAAATATGGGCAATTCTCTTAAATAGTCCTTTTTAAGTTTTTGTCACAAAATAGCCCTAAAAAAATAAAATGACCAAAATAGACTTTTTTTTTTTTGAAATTTTGATTTTTTTTATTTTTTTTTTTTGAAATTTGAAACCCTAACCCCAAACCCACCCCTTAACTCTAAACCCTAAAGTGCAAATTAGTTAACCCTAGGAGTATAAATGCATATAAATGATTTTTTTAGCTTCAAAAAAAAACATTTTGGTCATTTTCTTCTTTAAAAACTATTTTTGTGACAAACAAACTAAAAGGTGCTATCCAAGGGAATTTCTCTTTAGATAATGTAACTAGAATAAGATATCCATTGTTATGTTTTCATATTACAAGATTGTAAAACTGATCTCACGACATAACCAGTAAGTAAAAACATGGGAAATAAATAAAAAAAGTAAGAACCTGTTTGACGATCTTAAGGCGGAGATCGTCGGAGAGCAAACTCTTTGACGAAGAAGACAAGTTCTGATTCACCGGAAACTGAACCACCGGATTCGAAACGTAAAACGCAGCCGTGGGATCATGAACGTTTTGATGCTGAACGGTATCTCCTCCTCCGACGAAGATCCAGTCCGCCGACTGAGAACCGACGCCAGTACCTCCTCCACCGCTGTATCCTCCTATGGAGAGGTCGTTGTAGTGGAAGCAAGGATAGAAGTAACCGGAGATCGGAGAAACCTGCGGTGTTAGTGCGGTGGTGTGTGATCGCGGTACGAATTCCGGTGCCTGAGCGTTGAATTTGAACGATGACGCCTGAGAGGCAGAAGATCCTCCGCCACACCCTCCTCCGTCTGATATCTTCTTCTCCGTCGTCTGCTTGGTGACGGACTCTACATCTTTTCGTTGCATCTGCGCCATGTTCCCCTCACTATGCAAAAATCTCTTTAACAAATATTTTTTTTTTGGTATTTTATATTTTGAAATATTTTTTTAATCTAACAAAATTAATAATGAGTATTTTTGTTGTTGTTTGTGCTCTTCTAATAATTTCAAAACATGGAAAATTTTGAATGCTTGTTTTTTTTTTTGACGCAAATTATGGATTTTTAACGAGAAAATAGGTTTCTTGGTTTGACTTTGTATTTTACTATTTCTCTTAAAATTATTTTCAAATATTTTATTTGTAAGAAAACCTTTTGCAATCATAGACCACTAAGACCAGTCAGAATTTGAAAATTTCATATTTCCATCGTCTAAATATTTTCTTTTCAAAAAGAGTTAATTAGGTGTATATAACTAGTAGGGCAATTCTCTTAAATAGCCTTTTTAAAGTTTTTGTCACAAAAATAGCCCTAAAAAAATAAAATGACTAAAATAGACTTTTTTTTTTTTTTGAAATTTTGATTTTTTTTAATTTTTTTTTGAAATTTGAAACCCTAACCCCAAACCCACCCCTTAACTCTAAACCCTAAAATGCAAATTAGTTAACCCTAGGGATATAAATGCATATAAATGATTTTTTTAGCTTCTAAAAAAAACATTTTGGTCATTTTCTTCCTTAAAAACTGTTTTTGTGACAAACAAAGTGAAAGAGGCTATCCAAGAGAATTTCAAACTAGTAAGTAGAGACCAGTCAGAATTTGAAAATTTTCATATTTCCATCGTCTAAATATCATCCACTTAGCCATATGCATTCAATATTGTTTCTGTGACATCCATCTTTTGGTGGTTTCTGTTAAAAAGTTTTGAGTTAACTCCTTGCAGTAATAGCAGAAAAAATTCACCTAATCAAAGCTTTTTTTTATGGTATCCACAACTAGCCTCCTGAATATATATATATATATATATATTACTATCTACTGTTATTAAATTGTATATTTGCATTTGAAATTTATTTATCCATAAATATATAATTGGTCAACTTGGTTTGAAGTGGAACAGAACAAAAGCTAGAACATACATATGATCGTCATCAGGTTTTACTTAATGATCTTGATTAGTTTAAAGTTTTGAAAGCTCATATATTAAAGGAAATAAGTGGATAAGATTGTGAAATAGCAGAATAATCAAAAAAGGAAGATGTGGTCGTTAAAGGTCATCATGCATAACAAGATTTTCTTACGTTTCCGTAATCCATATTGTTTATTGTATATATGAGACTTTAGAGTCATTGGAATAAGAAATACAATTCCGTGTTGCATGCAATAATATAACACGTATTCCGCATTATATCATATCCAAGTTGCTAAACAAACTTCGTATGGTCAAGGTTCTATTCGCTTGTGCGTGTCTTTCAGCTGTAAAACATTTCATAAATATTTTGACTAAATTAGCTATATATCACGTAAACGTTTTATTTTTTAAAAAATTTGAAAGTCCTTTCTCAAAAAAATAATAACAATACAAGTTTGATTTTGAAAGACAAAAGTAGGAGGAACTTGAACGACTAGGACGAAAACATGTGGCATGTGTCTCATCGGCTCTTGGAACATATGGTTAGCTAAGTTTGGTGCTTTGTTTAATTACGCTTGATGCTTGAAGTTTAACAAACAATAGTTTAGGTACTCCTCGCAACTTGCAGCAAGCAACAATCTTCTATAATACTTTTTCTCATTTATGCATCTTTTGAGTATGGTGCTACGTCCCCATCGACTATATTGATTTTCATTTCAGTCCCACGAATTAAGTGGAATTACTTACTTAATCATCCTGATTTTTATTTGGTCTTTAAACTCCCTAATTTTTTTTATTTTGTGGTTACTTTTCCTATTGAAGGTTTAGGGATTTTTAGCTAGGTTTGTGAAAACTGGGGCACAGTGAAATCTTTTTCATTAGTTTGGGTTATAGTTTTCTTTCATTTGGATAAGTTCGATTTAATTTGATTTTAGATTAGATTTGAAAATGAATTAGGAAGATCATATTGTAGCAAATAAGCCATGTTATTATTTGCAATATCGCAAACTTAGTGACATACATATCCACTTTATGTAATAAACTACTACCAATCATTCTAGAATAAACAAAAATAATAATAATCATTATCGTATGCACTTTATGATCTTTTGTATATGAAAACCTTTTGATTCATTATAATAAAGTATCAACTACATCATGTGATGTATACTTGTGTATATATTAAACACGATCTTAGTCAGCCTTACACTGCCAGGGGGAATACGAAGTTTTGTAAGTATCCATGCAAGTTAATCAGAATATTCATAAAAGTTACAATAAAAAACAACATCAGATGTCTTGATGTCGTCGTGTCCTATTGGTGCAGAATTTTTTTTTTTTTTGTCATCTTATTAACTTAAAAGTCCAAGTACAAGAAAACATAAGCTTATAACAAGCCCAGACAAAAGATAAAACTATACAATCTAAAGCCCAAACCAGGCCCAGCTTGAGAAAGACTAATTGGCCACGCGGAGGGAAGACGAGCCAACATGCAGCTCGAAGACACGCAATAGTCACAAAACGATGTGGAGACACGTGTCCTTGAAAGTCAAATCCCACCTCTTACGAGTCAGAGATCGTCATCGGAGCTCCGATTCACTGGCGAACCTATGATCCAAAGCAAAACAAACGCCCAAACTAGAACGCCAAACCGAGAGATCATATCCAACAAGGATAGCCAAAGAACCTCGCTTCAACAACATACGATTCAGATGAGTACAATCGATCTAAAAATCAGATTTCCCTAAAATTCAACCACAACCATCTTTAATGATCAGATAAGCCCGAAGATGATTCAACCCAATTCAAGGGCAGGGAAGAACAATCCAATCTCCAGATTGATACACAAGAGAAACTAAGGGAAGGACAAAGAAGCGCAGGCAAAGAGAAGAAAGAAAGAAAAGAAAAAGAGAAAAGGACCGGAACGATTCCGGAACAAAGCCGGAGAAAACTGTGCTAAGAGAGCCACCGTTTCCCGGAAACAAAAGCCAGCCAAGACGATACTAAAGAAGCTATCGCTTGCCGGAGACAAAAGCCCGACCAACGGGATGCGAAGCCGGATAAAGTAACCGGCAACCAAAGTCGACATCGCTCTCTCTCTGAAAGATTTAGAAATAGATAAGAGAGAGAGCGACCGTCCAACTTATTATTTTAGTAAACTGGTGCAGAATTTTCATCCTCATCCATATTTAACCAAACGCGTTTGTTATTATATATACCGTGTACCAGTTATATATTATATAATATCATTAGAATATGTTATTTTTTTTAGAAATATGTACATACATGAATATGTTACCATTCAAACGATCTCTTTATTTGAATCTTAAACTACGCAACAAACTATTGTCAGACTTCATGAAAAGTTAGTTATAGGAAAAGCTTTCTAATTTAGATTTTGAGGATTAGTTGAGCAAATTATCGTTGATGAATATCCGAGTTCTTTACCAAAAAGAAATGAATATCCTAGTTTTAGCTATATTATATTTTTTAATTCGTGATAAATTTGGATATATATTCCTATATTCAGTTTTAGGCACAAGTTACAATCTTTCTTTGCATGCTCGTATCTAGATTTTCTCCAATAAAAAGCTCGTATCTAGGATAGATATATGAAAACATATTTACATATTTACATATGTACTTTTTTTTTTGTTCAAAATATATACATATATACACCCCTATGCAATTATTGCGTTGATAAAAAAACGTTAGACGGATGTTTTTATAACATTAGTTAGACGTATGTTTACACTTTACACATGTAATGAAATCCCCCATGAATATTGGCTCTTCGGATAAACCAAAGTACACCAAAGTATGTAAAAGTTTCTAACAAAACAAGTGGCATATCAGTTAACCAATTATTAAATTTATAATAATCCATTGTATGCTCGACGTGAATGTGTATAAATACAACTACGCTTTTACAAGTAATCACAAAGACAAGAGTTCTCAAGACGCGGAAAACATAAAGTAAAGGAAACAAGAGTACTACTCGCTTTACTTTTCTCCTAAAAATTAAACACAGTATGGTGTCTCAGAAGCTGGAGTTTTGCATCGAATTAGTGAAGATGGCTATGTTTTTTGTCGCTAACGTGGCTGAATCAGTAGAAGAAGCTTTCCGTAAGCCTCAACGGCCGCTTCCGGCAGTTCATGACGGTCGCCGGAACAGTTACGCCAACGTTCCCATTCCTCTTGTTGGATTCATGTGATGAGTTTTTTTCTTTCTTTTGGTTTTGGCCTCGTTAAAGTTAGTAGCTCTTGTGCCATGTGGTATTTTGGAAGTTGTTGATTTGTGTATAAGTTTAACCGGAAGAATCATGAAGAGTTACAGATGAATAAAATCGTCGACGTTTATAAAAGTTTTTTGAGTATTAATCGCTTTAACTTTCTTTAAGAACCATTGAAGCTACTAAGCATAACTTTGACTAACCATGTTCTTTCTTTACACGAATTCAGGTCCCAGATGAAATATGTAACCATGTTCAGTTTCATATAATGAATAAGTTGGTGAATTTATTTTCATTTCAATTTAAATTTACATATTATTTAAAGAAATAGGTTCATCTAGTTCTTTTGGGAAATAAAGCTATTATTTCTTATAAGATAAAATTTTGATTTTTAATCTTCTCATGATCCATAAGCCAACCGGACCGATCATGAAGTTTGATGGATTGGAAGCTAAAAAACATTTTGGACCTACTAGTAAATATTTTTTTAACAAGTTATTAAAATGTATGAAAGTAAGTTTGAACTCACGAACTCTTGGGATGATCAATTGATTTATGCTAGTAGAAAACAATCGGCCTGTTGAATTGCTTATGAAAAACTGGCCGAATAAAGTGATGTTTTTTTATGGCTTGAAGCATAAGCTTCTATGACTTCTATCCAGCGCCGGCCTGAGTCAACTTAGTTTGATTAGTTAAGAAACAATAGTTTGAGACACCATACTATGTTTAATAATTTTTTAGTAAATAATTAGTAAATAAAAATGCATTTAAAAAAATGTATCTTTAGAAAACGGATGCAGTATAATTTGGTTTTGCATTAGATTTGAATATGAATTAGTTTGATCATATTGTGTTAAGAATAATCCATGTTGTTGCTTTAAAAAAATCCATGTTGTTATTTGTAAATATCACAAACTTAAATAACATACATACAGAGTCCCCTTTATGTAATAAACAACTACCAATCATTCGAGAATAAATAAATAACTAATAATCATTATTTATGCACTTTATAATCAACACTTTTTGATCTTTTGGAACGAAAACTTTTGATTCCTCGTAATAAAGTATCAACTTACATCATGTGATGTATATGTGTGTATTTATAGTATTTATTAAACAAGATCTTAGTCAGCCGTTACACTGACAAGGAGAACATGCATACGAAGTTTTGTAAGTATTTTATCCATGCAAGCTAAACAGAATATTCATAAAGGTCTCAATCAAAAACAACATTAAATTGTCTTCATGTTATCGTGTCCTATTGGTGCAGATTTTTCATCCTGATCCATATTCGACCAACCCCTTATGTTGGCATATAAACTGTATATTTAAATATTTCATAACCAACAGATAATTTAGTGTGGATTATATATGAACATGTTACCAGTTAAACGACCTCTTTATTTGAATCTTAAACTATATAACAAGTGTATTGAACAAACCACTTGTAATCTTCAGGAAATGATAGATATAGGAAAATCTCTCTAATTTGTTATTTAGGAGACTAGTTTAGCTAATTCTGGTTGATAAATATAATGGTTTTATTTGGCCAAAAAGAATATCCTGTTTTTTAGCCATTTATATAAGGTAAATTTCGTGATCAATTTTGATATATATTAATCTTTTCAACTGTATGTTCAAATTACAATTTTTTCTTTGCCTGCTCCTATATGGGATAAATATATGAAAACATACTTACACATATATAATACAGGCGTGAAACCTTCCTAATTAAGCCATTGGGTAAATATCATTTAATCGCAAAATCACATTAAAATAGTTAAGTTATAAAAAAAATAATTACGTTGTAAATTTTTTTAAAACTTACAAAATAAAAGAGTACATATTAAATTGATTAAAATATTTTATATGGTATTACTTTATTATAATAAAAGATAAATATAAGTAATTAAACTAATTGTTACAAAATATAAAAATAACTAATAATTTGTTAAAAATACTTTATTTTTTATTATAAATATTTAGTTTATTTTCCAATATAATTTTATTAATATATTGAAATCTTATAATATTATAAAGTAAATTATAGTATTATTTTATTTACAACATAACTAATTTTCATTAAATATTTATTACTATTTATTTAAAGTTTTGAAATAATATTATATATACTTTAATAATATAAAAGTGCTGATTTTGTGAATAATCTACTAAAAATTTATTTTCCACTAAATAAAACTTTTTTATACTTCTGTTAGTGAAAATGCAAGCTTATGTATTTTTTTTTTAATTTGTAATTTTTATTGATTGACAAAATACTTACAAAATTGTCAGTAAAAAAACTTAATGCAAACGGTGGCTAGCCTTTAAAAAGAAAATAATATCTTACAATATATTATAAATTCGATTTAATTAAGCATACACCATATTTATGTTCATTTCATATTTTTTGTAACACAACATATTTTTCCATTCATAGCTTACACCATTACATGGATAAATGCAACATCCGACATGTGATGTGCAATCCTTTTAAGAAAATTCAAGAGCAAAGCAATATAAAAATACAGACACAAGTTTAGAAAAAAAATGATAAAATGTAGAAACTGATTTCAAAGGTGTCACCCACTAGAAACCACATGGAAAAATTATTGTGTCTTTTCTTTCAGACTTGAAAATAGTCATTATATGTCGTTGAATGTTCCAAAGCCATGTTTCTCATTCAAATCAGGATTTTTGTATCTTTCGGTCTCAAATAAACCATTACACAAGATAAGAAACTGTTAGGAAATTGATTATATTCATTGGCTTTGGAACCAAAAGAAAAATACCTCACCTCTAATGGAGGCGAGTTTTAGAGGAAAAGTTCACTCCTATAAAGAAAAGGAAGGGGAAAAGGATCTCTCATGATCCTGGCATGAGGAGGTTTGATTAGCCTTTTGTATTAAGGCTACTGGAATTAAGCATACACCAAATTTCTGTTCATTTCATATATTCATTTGTTACACACGAATCATTTGACGCCCACATCCACCAAAGCAACAACTAAAACCAAACAAAATCTAAAACATTAAGTGATTTCCCACTTTTCTTGATGCAGTCATCATGTTGGTATTATAATTGGGAAATGAGATCATCTACACTTTCTATTGGTTACTTTGTACATGTTTTCTTCTTTTCTTAGGTACAATCTTTTAAACTAATCACCACTAGCTAGACACAATATAAAGTTTGATTTTGAAAGATAAAACTAGGATGAACTTCAACATGACAACAACTAC
>MU109703.1:0-11626 GCA_012274485.2 Sinapis alba | reverse complement strand
CCATATGTCCAAACATGCTAAACATGGATATCCTGATTAGAAAGAGAAATAACTTCTTAAACATAACTCCTTTGGGATTTATTCAACTTCATGGATACTCTCCACTGAATAATGGTTCCAAATCAATCTTGTTGCATAGTGATTCATCCTCGTTTGATTAGAAGCTTGAAGAACTTGCCATATGTCCAAAAAAGCTAAATATGGATATCATGATTAGAAAGTGGAATAACTTCTCAAAACATAACTCCTTTGGGATTTATTCAACTTCATGGAGACTCTCCACTGAATAATGGTTCCAAATCAAGCTTCTTACATAGTGATTCATCATGGTTTGATTAAAAGCTTCAAGAACTTGCCATATGTCCAAACAGATAAAAAACATGGATATCCTGATTAGAAAGTGGAATAACTTCCTAAACATAATTCCTTTGGGATTTATTCAACTTCAAGGATACTCTCCTCTGAATAATGGTTCCAAATCAAGCTTCTTGCATAGTGATTCATCCTGGTTTGATTAGAAGCTTGAAGAACTTGCCATATGTCCAAACAGGCTAAACGTGGATATCCTGATTAGAAAGTGGAATAACTTATTCAACATAACTTCTATGTGATTTATTTTACTTCATGAAAGATTCTCTAGTTATTAATGGTTCCATATCAAGCTTTTTACATAGTGATTGATCCTGGTTTTATTAGAAGCTTGAAGAACTTGCCTTATGTCCAAACATGCTAAACATGGATATCCTGATTAGAAAGTAGAATAACTATTTAAACATAACTCCTTTGGAATTTATTCAACTTCATGGATACTCTCCACTGAATAATGGTTCCAAATCAAGCTTCTTACATAGTGATTCATCCGGGTTTGATTAGAAGCTTGAAGAACTTGCCATATATCCAAACATGCTAAACATGGATATCCTGATTAGAAAGTGAAATAACTTCTTAAACATAACTCCTTTTGGATTTATTCAACTTCATGGATACTCTCCACTGAATAATGGTTACCAATCAAGCTTCTTACATAGTGATTCATCCTGGTTTGATTAGAAGCTTCAAGAACTTGCCATATGTCCAAACATGCTAAACATGGATATCCTGATTAGAAAGTGGAATAACTTATTCAACATAACACCTATGAGATTTATTCAACTTCATAAAAGACTCTCCAATTATTAATGGTTCTAAATCAAGCTTCTTACATAGTGATTCATCATGTTTTGATTAGGAGCTTGAAGTTGTCATATGTCAAAACATGCTGAACATGGATATCCTTCAGTGTGAGGATGTCCCAGCCTAGCATGCCATAAAGTGCTGTCAACCCAGTAGACTTACTGATCATGCACAGAGATGAGGATTGTCTAGGCGCATCAGTCTTTTGGAGATGATATAATTCCTCATGACTATGCCCTTTTCCAATCACATGTCCTGTCTTCAAGTCTTGAAACTCAACCTCATCTGGTCTGAAGACAACCTGACAACTCAGATCAACAGTAGCCTTCCTCACTGATAACAGGTTTGATGTAAACTGAGGCATATATAAGGCAGTTGATTCCCTATCAAACAACCTAAGGTTCCCTATCCCTTCTATCTTAACCTTATCACCATTTGCTATAATAACATTCCCTGAGGCAGGCTGGATATCACTAATCAAGTTCCTATCACTAATCATGTGATGGCTAGCTCCTGAATCTATAATAATGGGTTTAGAGTCAGGAAAGTGTATACCAGCCTCCTTGGGTGAGATAAGGGCCTTGGCAGCTTTGATAAAGTAATCAAGGTCTCTTCTGGTCACTGGACCATCAGGATTGGTCGCACCAGCCATACTTCTCCATGTTCCTCCTTCAGTTGAACCACCACTGAGAGCTGAATACATGGTTCTTCCTTGAATTACATGATGCTCAGACTCCTTGAGGTTACATGTATCTGGCTGGCTTCTCAAGAAACCAGCATCCTCCAAAACTGGAAGCTTCCTTTCTCTAAGGAAATAATTTATCAGATTGCTGTGGGTTGAATCTAAGTTTAGGAGAAAGCTGAAAAACTTGTCTTGCTCATAAACAGTTTGAAGACTTTCCCATAGATTCCCATAAACAGTTTGAAGATCCTCCCATAGATTCTTGGCGGTTTTAAAGTGAGAATGAGCCTCCAAGATTGGTTTAGACAGAGAGTTGTGTATGATTCCAAGTGCTTGCTGGTCTTCTTGAATCCACTTGCTGTCATGCTTCAGGCTAGTAGCCTGACTATCCTCTTGAGCCATCCTCTTTGAATTTCCAGCCTCCATGATATGGCTGTCCCAAAGTCCATGACTTCCCAAGGTAACTCTAGCCACTCTTGACCATAAAAGATAGTTAGGATCCTCAAGGGTCACTGAAATATGGTTCTCCTTCTCCATTTCCATGGTCGAAATTCTTTTACCCAATGGGTAAAGCTGTTGGATGCTGGAAAAGAGTGAAGAACACATAGAATTTGAAAGAGAGAAACAACGTTTTGCGGAATGAAAGGAGCTTAAAACTATGATACCATGTGAGATTTGTGAGAATATGAGATGTTTAGGGAGAGGATAAGAGATTTAGTGAGAGTTTATTGCTGGAGAATGAAGAACATGAAGAACAAGAGAGAGAGAGAGAGGGATTTCGAAAATGAAGAGAGAGAAGGAGAGAAATGATTTCCTTACTCATTTATTTTGCACAAGAGTTACATAAATAGAAAATCAGAGTTGACAATAAGACCATCAAAATTAATAAACTAATGGGGATCAGAGCAGGAGCAGGAGATCAGAGCAGTGGCATGCTCAGCAGGACAGACAGTGACAGCTCCTCTTCTCTTCCTTCCTTGGTGCAACATGTGACTTTGGTTTGTCATAACCTCAACAGCTCCAACAGCTTGCTTCCACTTGATTAATCTTGTCCAGAACTCAAGGGGACTCATGACAATATATTTAAATCAGTCTCCCTCTTTTACTTGCCTTCCAAGTCAAGCTTAGGGCAAGACTTGTACGGACAGACTGAAACTCTTCCATCCGAATGATCCTCACTTCTTCTCTTGGCCATTCTCATTCTTCATGCCTTTATTCTTTAATTTTTCATGTCAACACAGGACACCACCTTCTGCTTCTTACTCTTCCAAGTCACAAGGTTGCCCCCAATGAATGTGCAATACCCGGTGGTTGATCTTCTATCAGCCCTATCTCCTTCCCAATCCGCATCACAGTATCCAACCACTTCAGTGCTTCCATTGCATCCCATCCATACTCCTTGATCAGCCGAGCCATTCAAGTACATCAAGATCCTCTTCACCATGCGCCAATGGTGCTCCTTTGGAGCTTGCATATGTTGACTCACCTGATTCACAGCAAAACAAACATCAGGTCTTGTGATGGTCAAGTATATGAGATTACCAACAAGTTTCCTATAGAGTTTAGGATCGTGGAATGGCTTGATGTCTTCAATCTCCCCCTCACGTGGAACCTTGTATCCATCCTCCATTGGCATCTTAGCTGTCTTGCCTCCAAGAGCACCTGCATCTTTCAAAAGATCAAGTGTATATTTCCTTTGAGAGATGAACAATCCTTCCTTGGATCTGCATAGCTCAATTCCAAGAAAGTATTTCATCTCTCCCAAGTCTTTAATATCAAATACTGACTTGAGAAAGTCCTTAGTAGCCTGTATTTCATCTTTGTCACTTCCAGTTATGATGATATCATCAACATAAACCAGAAGGACAACTATACCTGTTGTGGTTACACGAGTAAAGAGGGTATGATCAAGCTCGGCTTTCCTGAATCCTCTCCCATTCAAAGTTGTGCTGAGTTTGTTGTACCATGCTCTAGGATACTGTTTGAGACCATAAATAGCTTTCTTCAACCTCAGCACATTACCCTTCTTTACCAAGTGATCTAGGCTAGGAGGAGGATACATGTACACCTCATCCTCAAGTTCTCCTTGCAAGAATGCATTCTTCACATCCATTTGGCACAGCCCCCATTGAAGATTGACAGCCAAAGACAACACAATTCTGATTGTGTGGAGCTTGGCAACTGGAGCAAAGGTGTCAATATAATCTTCACCATAAGTTTGGGTGAATCCTCTTGCAACTAATCTGGTCTTGCGTCTCTCAATCTCCCCATTTGCCCGGTATTTGATAGTAAAAATCCACCTACTCGAGACTGCCTTCTTCCCCTTTGGTAATTCACTCTCATACCAAGTATCATTTCTTATCATAGCATTGGCTTCTTCATCTACAGACCCTTTCCAAGCTTTGTCTTGAACAGCCTCTTCATAGGATCTCGGAATCTGACTCTCATCCAGGTTGACCATGAAAGCACAATGTTCCTTTGGATAGTAAGCAAATGAACACACAGCTTGAGTAGGATGAGCAACCGCTTGAGCATTTTAGTAAACCCTAGTGTTGACCCAATTGGATGGATCCTTCCTGATTCTAGTACTTCTCCTCAAAGGTTGCACAACTTCAACCAGGGCATTGCTTTCACTAGTCTCACTTCCACTACTAGTACCCTGTGGTTCAGAACTCTCCTCCTCCAAATGGTCCAAGTTTCCCTCTTCTTCTTGATCTTGTGTCCCTCCACTTTGATCATGAGAAGCTGAGCCTAACTCTTCTTCACTCCTTATAGGACCAGATTCACTCCCCCTCTCATGATCAAGGGGAGGTGATTGAATATTCTCGCGGTTCACTTGGGATTCCTCTGATGCTCCTCTACTAGCCTCCTGATCCTGGGTCACTCCAATCCCAAGTCCTTCTAAGATGATCCGCAAGCTGGCTGCCTTATCCGAGGTGAGATCCTTCAAATCTTCTTGATCCTTTGCATCAAAATATCCTTGTGACTCCACAAACTTGACATCACGGGACACCAGCACTCTTCTCGCAATAGGGTCATAGCAATTATACCCCTTTTGAGAGGATGAATACCCAATAAACACAGCCTTGGTGCTTTTTGCTTCTAACTTGTTCCTCATATCCCCCGGTATGTGAACATAGCATAAGCACCCGAAAACTCTCATTTACTCCAGTGATGGCTTGTACTTGTTTAGAACCTCAAATGGAGCCTTATCCTTAAGGACTTTGGTTGGTGTCCGGTTTATAAGATAACAGGCTGTGGCCACAGCATCACTCCAAAACTTCTTTGGAACTTTGGTTTGCAGCATTATTGACCGTGCCACTTCCATGAGGTGTCGGTTCTTTCTTTCAGCCACACCATTTTGCTGGGGAGTGTAAGGACAACTAGTTTGGTGAAGAACTCCATGATGAGCCAAGTAATCCTTGAAGGCATGACTTGTATACTCTCCTCCATTGTCAGACATGAATATTTTAAGCCTTGCATGATAGTGGTTAGTTATGTATGCATGAAAGTTCTTGAATGCATCTAACACCCTATCTTTTGATGGCATTAAAGTTAACCAGGTGTATTTAGATTTTTCATCAACGAATGTAACAAAGTATTTCTGGTTTTTCTAGATAAACAGGGAGCTGTCCAAACATCAGAATGAACAAGATCAAAGCAATTTTCATAAATAGTAGAGGAATGTGGAAAACAGTCTTACAATGCTTGCCTAAAATTCAAGATTCACAATCATTATTTTCAAAAACAACACCTGGTAACATCAAGTTCAGTGCTCTACCATGGGGATGTCCTAATCTAGCATGCCACAAAGCATTCTTATTCAATGTAGATACAGAAGAAAATGAGTAGCTAAAACTAGGAACAGGAGCTCTGTCTTCCTGCATGTAAAGATCTCCTTTCGTAACTCCTTTCCCAATCATTTGGCTGCTCTCAATATCCTGAAACTTCACATCCGTAGGGGTGAATATGACATTGCAATTCAAATTTGTGGTGCATTTCTTCACAGACAAAAGATTAGATGTGAATTCAGGCATGAAAAAAGCATTAGTTTCTTTATCAAACAGTTTTAGAGTTCCTACTCCTCTAATTGGGATTTTATCCCCATTTGCAATCATAACATGACCAGTGGCAGGCTGAATATATTTAATCAAACTAGTATCACTGATCATATGGTGAGAGGCACCCGAATCAACTACAAGAGGTCTAGGCAAGTTACTAGCAGTATGACACAATATGCTAGGATGCTTATGGGAACTAGTCAAGTGATCAATCCTACTAATACTAGCAAGCTTGTATTCAGCAATAATACTCTCTAGGTTATCCACAATCTTAGCATTCCTAGTCATATAATCAATATTTTCATCTTTGCTAAGAACCATAGATGCACCAAAGGAATACCCATATGCTTTACCATTCTCCTTGAGCATTTTGATCAGAGCTTCAATGTCAGACCTCCTGATATAGTCTTGATCACTTGCCCGGATGTTCTGGTTTCCAGTGTCAGCCACTAGGTACTTCCCATCACTTATCTCACGCCCATCCACCTCATTTGCCTTGTTTGAAGTACTTCCACTGCTTGTACCTTCCGATATGTTAGCCCTAGCCTCCTTGTCCTTCATGAACTTTGCCGGCTTCAAGTGAGGATGGAGGATCTAACACTGACTCTTCTTGTGACCATGTTTCTTACAGTAATCACAAATCCCATTAAACTTCCTATCCTCATAGCTTCCATGAACAGCCTTGTTAGCTTGATGACCATCTCCCTGATCCGTATGAGCTGCCTGATTAGCCATGGTAAGATCTCCCTTGCCTCCAAACAAACCAATGGACCCTTGTTCCTTCTGTATGTGCGCGCATACTTCCTCCAAGGTTGGGAGACTTTCAGACCTGAGGATGTGTTTGATGAGGCTGTTATAGGCTGGGTTCAAGGTCATCAAGAGTCCAAAGATTTTGTCTTGCTCACGCCTCTCATTTAACTCATCCACGTCTGTAGTACTCGGCCTTAACATCTCCAGTTCAGACCACAAAGTCCGGAACCTCCCATGGTGCTTAGTAAACTCCAAGTCATCTTGTACCAAGTTGTTGATTGACCTCTTTACCTCAAATACTCTGCTCAAGTTGGATGTATTCCCATACACCTTCTTCAGAGTTTCCCACAGATCCTTAGCCTTCTCACAGTAGCTATAAGCCTCCAAGATTGACGGCTCAAGAGATTCTTGCAAGACAAACATCACAAGCATGTCTTCTTGTTCCCATTTCTCTTCATTCTTTGTGACCACCTCTTGGTCACCATCTTGAGTAATGAGTTGTGGAGCTTCTCCAGACGTGATATCACTCCACAGACCCTTACTTCCCACGACAGTCTTCACCAACTGAGACCAAAGCAAATAGTTCCCTCCTTTGAGAGTAACCGGAACCCGCATATTGTTTCCTTCCATTTTGAACTGAGAAGGCAAGAATAGCTTAACAAAGACTCAAACTTGAACTGAGAAACCTTCCAAGACCACACCACCAACAGATCTAGACCAGGAACACAACTCTGAAAAGACAAGAACCGCGAGAAGAGAACCTTACAAGACCCGGACTTGAATCTTCAAGAACCTTCTTCACGGCTTCAACCTTGAATCTTCAACGACCACTAGACCAAGAACTCATATTTATGTGAGCCTGGCTCTGATACCATGAGATATTAGTAATATGAGAACTAAACAAGAGATTAGAAAGAGAAATTGTGAAGATTAGAGAGAAAGACTAGAGGACTTGAAGAACACTAGACTCAAAAGACTAAGAAACCCATTTCATTATTTAGAACACTCAAGACTTTCTCATTACATTACAAGAGCTGCGGATACAAGAATATATATGAAAGGAGCTAAGGGTTTTCGAAACCAAAAGGAGATAAGGCACGCGTGTGAAGGCAAGGCTAGGAGAAGCGTGCGTCTCTTTCAAACTGTCTAATGAGGTTTCCCACATTCTTGGAGCATCAAGGCATATTTGACTGATATGCTTTGCCTTTCCAGCCTTCTGCCAGTCTGTCAAGGCGCGTCCCACTCTTCCTCAACATTCAGATATGATCGGATAAGGCTTCAAAGTAACTCCATGCAAGTTACTTGTTTACCCGAGCAAGGGTAACTTCACATGGGGTGTACGGACACTGGTACGGACCTCATGTACATATCATGCCCTATTTTTGCACATCTTCCCTTCATCATACCAAGGTCGAATCCGAACAATCCTTAACTTGCCAGCCATCTGTACGGTCCGTACAAGTCCGTACAATGACCCTATTTTTGCACTTCCACCATTCTCTTCCTCATGGTGTCTCTAACCCATTCCTTCACTCTTCTTCATGTATATTAGTTTCCACAACTCAACACTCCTCTTAATCAAGAGACTGAACAACAATCTGAAGAAATCACTCATCCTGATCCTGAAGGGGGGAATGGACTGGAACCAGAAGTTCAACAGGGTTCAGACGTTCATTATCAGGATGGTGTTGAAGAACAAGAAACAGAACCTGAACCAGAACCTACTCACGCTCATGAATAAGAAGAGGCAGACCAGGTTCAGCCACTAAGAAGAAGTACAAGAATCAAGAAACCTGCATCAAACTGGATCAACACAAGAGTTTACTTCAATGCTGAAGCAGTGGCTCATCCAATAAGTGCAGTGTGCTCTCTTGCTCAGTATCCAGAGGAACATCAAGTCTTCATTGGGGAATTGGATCAGGAATACATTCCAAGGTCATATGAAGAAGCTATGGAGTTGGTATGAAGCAGACCTTCCCAAAGGAAAGAAGGCAGTCTCAAGCAAGTGGGTCTTCACAATCAAATACTTGGCAAATGGCAAAGTGGAGAGGCGCAAAACAAGAATGGTGCAAGAGGCTTCACTCAGACATATGGAGAGGATTATGTGGACACATTTGCACCAGTGGCCAAGCTACATACCATTCGGATCATTCTCTCTCTTGCAACAAATTTGGAGCGGGAATTATGGCAGATAGATGTCAAGAATGCTTTTCTTCGAGGAGAGCTAGAAGATGAGGTCTACATGCACCCTCCCCCTAGTCTAGAGAACTTGGTCAAACCTGGAAAAGTTCTAAGACTCAAGAAGGCCATCTATGGACTGAAGCAATCACCAAGAGCTTGGTATCACAAGCTCAATACTACATTAAATGGAAGAGGCTTTAGAAAGTCAGAAGCTGATCACACCCTATTCACTCTTCCTGGTCCAAGAGGCATTGTGGTCATCTTCATTTATGTGGATGATATACATCCCAGGCAGTGACAAAGAGGGCATCTAAGAAACCAAGGTATTCCTCAAATCTGTATTTGACATTAAGGATTTAGGTGAACTCAAGTACTTCCTTGGGATTGAAGTATGCCGCTCTAAAGAGGGGCTCTTCTTGTCTCAAAGGAATTACACACTTGATCTGTTAACTGAGATAGGAAAACTTGGAGGGAGACCAGCCAAAACTCTTCTTGAAGATGGCTACAAGGTTCTGCGAGAGTAGGAGTTTGAAGACACTCCATTTGATGATGTCAAGAAGTATAGAAGGATGGTTGGGAAACTCATCTATTTGACCATCACTAGACCAGACATCTGCTTTGCTGTGAACCAAGTCAGCCAACACATGCAGGATCCTTTAGTTCACCATTGGAACATGGTTGAGAGGATCATGAGGTGCTTAAGGGAGGCTCCTGGTCAAGGTGTATGGATGGGATGCAATGGAAACACATAAATTGTGGGATATTGTGATGCTGATTGGGCAGGAGATAGGGTAGATAGGAGATCAACTATTGGTTATTGCACATTTATTGGAGGCAATCTGGTGACTTGGAAGAGCAAGAAGCAGAAGGTTGTGTCATGTTCAAGTGCTGAGACAGAGTATAGAGCTATGAGAAAGCTCACCAATGAGTTGATATGGATCAAGGGATTGCTTGGGGACTAGGGGATTGAGACTACATCACCAATCACCATGCATTGTGACAATCAAGCTGCTATTCACATTGCCAGGAACTCAGTCTTCCATGAAAGAACCAAACACATTGAAGTAGACTGCCACAAGGTTAGACAAGCTGTGGAGAAGCAAATCATTCTACCTTGTTACACAAGAAGTGAAGACCAACTAGCTGACATCTTCACAAAGGAAGCAAGCACCAAAGTCTGTGAGTTCATCTACTCTAAGTTGGGACTCATAGACCTCACATCTCATTGAGTTTCCTAGCATGAAGACCTCTACTCTTTTTCCTTAATGTGTTTTTGTCCCACTGGGTTTTTCACACTAAGGTTTTAATGAGGGAGGTTCTTCATGTTTCCAAGCTTGATCATTCCCTATGGTCAAGCTTGAAAGGGAGTATTGAGATGAAGAACCAAACATGAGAAGAGGCATTGACAAGAGAAGCCAAAGATATCAAGAAAATCAGATGTTCCGGTTACTTGAGAAAGAAGTTTGTCCGTACAGTCTTGGATCATAAGTAATCTACTATGACCTAACTTCCCTTGGGAACCAAGGAACTGAAGGAGCAGGACCAGAGTGTCTCCGGAAGCTAAGGTGACTGTTGGGAGTGGTTTGACAAGATTCAAATTCAAATGGAGAGAGTAACATGTCTCCCTTAAGGAATAGAGCTGTTCATGACCTGTCACTATCCATGTGGTCCAAAGTCCTTATTTTATTGTTTTCTTTTGTCTCTTGCATGTCTATATATTGTAACACTTCTAAATGAATGCAAACTAAGGAGAATAATCTCCCTTCTCTCTCTAAACTCTCAAATTCATCACTCTCTCTCTCCCCTCTCTCTACACTGTCCAGAATCAAACTCTCTTGTTCTTACTCTGTTCTTCATTATTCTACACACAAATCTCACCTAAACTCAACAATTTTCTTCTATTCTCCTCATATTTTCACAATTCTAACACAAAAAAGCTAAATATGGATATCCTGATTATAAAGTGGAATAACTTCTAAAACATAACTCATTTGGGATTTATTCAACTTCATGGATACTCTCCACTGAATAATGGTTCCAAATCAAGCTTCTTACATAGTGATTCATCCTAATTTGATTAGAAGCTTGAAGAACTTGCCATATGTCCAAACATGCTAAACATGGATATCCTCATTAGAAAGTGGAATAACTTCTTAAACATAACTCCTTTGCGATTTATTCAACTTCATGGATACTTTCCACAGAATAATGGTTCCAAATCAAGCTTCTTACATAATGATTCATCTTGGTTTGATTAGAAGATTGATGAACTTGCCATATGTCCAAACAGGCTAAACATGGATATCCTGATTAGAAAGTGGATAACTTCTTAAAAATAATTCCTTTGGGATTTATTCAACTTCATGGACACTCTCCACTGAATAATGGTTCCAAATCAAGCTTCTTACATAGTGATTCATCCAGGTTTGATTAGAAGCTTGAAGAACTTGGTGCAGCCATGAGCAAGGACATTGGAGAGCTTAGTGAGTCTGAAGAGGGAGAGCTGATTGAACCTGATCAAGGGGATAAAGGTGCTGCCAATTGGATTAGCTTGGGTGAAGAACTTGAAGCTGTTGATCTTGAACTCAACCTGAGCAAAGGAGACTCTCAAACTCAAGACAGCTTATGGGATGGACCAATGACTCGTTCAAGACTAAGGAACCAGGAGAAGGCACTCCTACTCTTGCTCCAACTCGTGGGAAACAAAGCAGAAGGAGAAATCCAAGACAAACCAGCATGTTGGTTTAGTTTATTTGCTTGTAATTGATTTCATTTAAAA
>MU109701.1:0-14894 GCA_012274485.2 Sinapis alba | reverse complement strand
GAGTTAGGTTGAAGAAATTATTCCACTTTCTAATCAAGATATTCATGTTTAGCCTGTTTTACCATATGGCAAGTTCTTCAAGCTTCTAATCAAACCAGGATGAAAGGATATGTTAGAAGCCTGATTTGGAACCATTAATCAGTGGAGAGTCTCCATGAAATTGAATAAATCTCATAGGAGTTAGGTTGAAGAAGTTATTACACTTTCTAATCAAGATATCCATGTTTAGTCTGTTTGACCATATGGCAAGTTGTTCAAGCTTTTAATAAAACCAAGATGAATGGATATGTAAGAAGCTTGATTTTGAACCATTAATCAGTGGAGAGTCTCCATGAAATTGAATAAATCTCATAGGAGTTAGGTTGAAGAAGTTATTTCACTTTCTAATCAAGATATCCATGTTTAGTCTGTTTGGCCATATGGCAAATACTTCAAGCTTCTAATCAAACCATGATGAATGGATATGTAAGAAGCTTCATTTGGAACCATTAATCAGTGGAGAGTCTCCATGAAATTGAATAAGTCTTATAGGAGTTAGGTTAAAGAAGTTATTCCACTTTCTAATCAAGATATCCATGTTTCGCCTTTTTGGCCATATAGCAAGTTCTTGAAGCTTCTAATGAAAACAGGATGAATGGATATGTAAGAATACTGATTTGGAACCATTAATCAGTGGAGAGTCGCTATGAAATTTAATAAATCTCATAGGAGTTAGGTTGAAGAAGTTATTCCACTTTCTAATCAAGATATCTATGTTTAGCCTGTTGGCCATATGACAAGATCTTCAAGCTTCTAATCAAAACAGGATGAATCAATATGTAAGAAGCTTGACTTGGAACCACTAATAAGTGGAGAGTCTCCATGAAATTGAATAAATCTCATAGGAGTTAGGTTGAAGAAGTTATTCCACTTTCTAATCAAGATATCTATGTTTAGGCTGTTTGGCCATATGACAAGATCTTCAAGCTTCTAATCATACCAAGATGAATCAATATGTAAGAAGCTTGATTTTGAACCATTAATCAGTGGAGAGTCTCCATGAAATTGAATAAATCTCATAGGAGTTATTTTGAAGAAGTTATTCCCCTTTCTAATCAAGATATCCATGTTTAGCCATATGGCAAGTTCTTCAAGCTTCTAATCAAACCAGGATGAATGGATATGTACGAACTTTCATTTGGAACCATTAATCAGTGAAGAATCTCCATGAAATTAAATAAATCTCATAGAAGTTATTTTGAAGAAGTTATTTCACTTTCTAATCAAGATATCAATGTTTAGTGTGTTTGGCCATATGGCAAGTTCTTCAAGCTTTTAATCAAACCAGGATGAATGGATATATAAGAAGATTGATTTGGAACCATTAATCAGGGGAAAGTCGCCATGAAATTTAATAAATCTCATAGGAGTTAGGTTGAAGAAGTTATTCCACTTTCTAATCAAGATATCTATGTTTAGCCTGTTGGCCATATGACAAGATCTTCAAGCTTCTAATTTAAACAGGATGAATCAATATGTAAGAAGCTTGACTTGGAACCACTAATAAGTGGAGAGTCTCCATGAAATTGAATAAATCTCATAGGAGTTAGGTTGAAGAAGTTATTCCACTTTCTAATCAAGATATCTATGTTTAGGCTGTTTGGCCATATGACAAGTTCTTCAAGCTTCTAATCATACCAAGATGAATCAATATGTAAGAATCTTGATTTTGAACCATTAATCAGTGGAGAGTCTCCATGAAATTGAATAAATCTCATAGGAGTTAGGTTGAAGAAGTTATTCCACTTTTAAATAAGATATCCATGTTTAGCATGTTTGGCCATATGGCAAGTTCTTCAAGCTTCTAAACAAACCAGGATGAATGGATATGTAAAAAGCTTGATTTGGAACCAATAATCAGTGGAGAGTCTCCATGAAATTGAATAAATCTCATAGGAGTTATTTTGAAGAAGTTATTCCCCTTTCTAATCAAGATATCCATGTTTAGCCATATGGCAAGTTCTTCAAGCTTCTAATTAAACCAGGATGAATGGATATGTACGAACTTTCATTTGGAACCATTAATCAGTGAAGAATCTCCACGAAATTAAATAAATCTCATAGGAGTTATTTTGAAGAAGTTATTTCACTTTCTAATCAAGATATCCATGCTTAGTCTGTTTGGCCATATGGCAAGTTCTTCAAGCTTTTAATCAAACCAGGATGAATGGATATATAAGAAGATTGATTTGGAACCATTAATCAGTGGAGACTCTCCATGAAATTAAATAAATCTCATAGGAGTTATTTTGAAGAAGTTATTTCACTTTCTAATCAAGATATCCATGTTTAGTCTGTTTGGCCATATGGCAAATTCTTCAAGCTTCTAATCAAACCATGATGAATGGATATGTAAGAAGCTTCATTTGGAACCATTAATCTGTGGAGAGTCTCCATGAAATTGAATAAATCTTATAGGAGTAAGGTTGAAGAAGTTATTCCACTTTCTAATCAAGATATCCATGTTTCGCCTGTTTGGCCATATGGCAAGTTCTTCAAGCTTCTATTCAAAAAAGGATGAATGGATATGTAAGAATACTGATTTGGAACCATTAATCAGTGGAGAGTCGCCATGAAATTTAATAAATCTCATAGGAGTTAGGTTGAAGAAGTTATTCCACTTTCTAATCGAGATATCTATGTTTAGCCTGTTGGCCATATGACAAGTTCTTCAAGCTTCAATCAAAACAGGATGAATCAATATGTAAGAAGCTTGAGTTGGAACCATTAATAAGTGGAGAGTCTCCATGAAATTGAATAAATCTCATAGGAGTTAGGTTGAAGAAGTTATTCCACTTTCTAATCAAGATATCTATGTTTAGCCTGTTTAGCCATATGGCAAGTTCTTCAAGCTTCTAATCAAACCAGGATGAATCAATATGTAAGAATCTTGATTTGGAACCATTAATTAGTGGAGACTCTCCATGAAATTAAATAAATCTCATAGGAGTTAATTTGAAGAAGTTATTTCACTTTCTAATCAAGATATCCATGTTTGGTCTGTTTCGCCATATGGCAAGTTCTTCAAGCTTCTAATCAAACCGGGATGAATGGATATGTAAGAAGCTTGATTTGGAACCACTAATCAGTGGAGAGTCTCCATGAAATTGAATAAATCTCATAGGAGTTATGTTGAAGAAATTATTCCGCTTTCTAATTAACATATCTATGTTAAACCATTTGGCAAGTTCGTTAAGCTTCTAATCAAACCAGGATGAATCAATACGTAAAAAGCTTGATTTGGAACCATTAATCAGTGGAGAGTCTCCATGAAATTGAATAAATCTTATAGGAGTTATGTTGAAGAAGTTATTCCAGTTTCTAATTAAGATATCCATGTTTAGCATGTTTGGCCATATGGCAAGTTCTTCAAACTTTTAATCAAACCATGATGAATGGATAAGTAAGAAGCTTGATTTGGAACCATTAATCAGTCGAGAGTCTCCATGAAATTGAATAAATCTCATAGGAGTTAGGTTGAAGAAGTTATTCCACTTTTAATAAAGATATCCATGTTTAGCATGTTCGGCCATATGGCAAGTTTTTCAAGTTTCTAATCAAACCAAGATGAATCAATATGTAAGAAGCTTGATTTGGAACCATTAATCAGTGGAGAGTCTCCATGAGATTGAATAAATCTCATAGGAGTTAGTTTGAAGAAGTTATTCCACTTTCTAATCAAGATATCTATGTTTAGCCTGTTTGGCCATATGACAAGTTCTTCAAGCGTCTAATCATACCAAGATGAATCAATATGTAAGAATCTTGATTTTGAACCATTAATCAGTGGAGAGTCTCCATGAAATTGAATAAATCTCATAGGAGTTAGGTTGAAGAAGTTATTCCACTATCTAATTAAGATATCTATGTTTAGCCTGTTTGGCCATATGTCAAGTTCTTCAAGCTTCTAATCAAACCAAGATGAATCAATATGTAAGAAATTTGATTTGGAACCACTAATAAGTGGAGAGTCTCCATGAAATTGAATAAATCTCATAGGAGTTAGGTTGAAGAAGTTATTCCACTATCTAATTAAGATATCTATGTTTAGCCTGTTTGGCCATATGTCAAGTTCTTCAAGCTTCTAATCAAACCAAGATGAATAAATATGTAAGAAATTTGATTTTGAACCATTAATCAGTGGAGAGTCTCCATGAAATTGAATAAATCTCAGAGGAGTTAGGTTGAAGAAGTTATTCCACTTTTAAATAAGATATCCATGTTTAGCATGTTTGGCCATATGGCAAGTTCTTCAAGCTTCTAATCAAAACATGATGAATGGATATGTAAGAATACTGATTTGGAACCATTAATCAGTGGAGAGTCGCCATGAAATTTAATAAATCTCATAGGAGTTAGGTTGAAGAAGTTATTCCACTTTCTAATCAAGATATCTATGTTTAGCCTGTTGGCCATATGACAAGTTCTTTAAGCTTCTAATTAAAACATGATGAATCAATATGTAAGAAGCTTGAGTTGGAACCATTAATAAGTGGAGAGTCTCCATGAAATTGAATAAATCTCATAGGAGTTAGGTTGAAGAAGTTATTCCACTTTCTAATCAAGATATCTATGTTTAGCATGTTTAGCCATATGGCAAGTTCTTCAAGCTTCTAATCAAACCAGGATGAATCAATATGTAAGAATCTTGATTTGGAACCATTAATCAGTGGAGACTCTCCATGAAATTAAATAAATCTCATAGAAGTTATTTTAAAGAAGTTATTTAACTTTCTAATCAAGATATCCATGTTTGGTTTGTTTCGCCATATGGCAAGTTCTTCAAGCTTCTAATCAAACCAGGATGAATGGATATGTAAGAAGCTTGATTTGGAACCACTAATCAGTGGAGAGTCTCCATGAAATTGAATAAATCTCATAGGAGTTATGATGAAGAAATTATTCCACTTTCTAATTAACATATCTATGTTAAACCATTTGGCAAGTTCGTTAAGCTTCTAATCAAACCAGGATGAATCAATATGTAAAAAGCTTGATTTGGAACCATTAATCAGTGGAGAGTCTCCATGAAATTGAATAAATCTTATAGGAGTTATGTTGAAGAAGTTATTCCACTTTCTAATTAAGATATCCATGTTTAGCATGTTTGGCCATATGGCAAGTTCTTCAAACTTCTAATCAAACCATGATGAATGGATAAGTAAGAAGCTTGATTTGGAACCATTAACCAGTGGAGAGTCTCAATGAAATTTAATAAATCTCATAGGAGTTAGGTTGAAGAAGTTATTCCACTTTTAATAAAGATATCCATGTTTAGCATGTTTAGCCATATGGCAAGTTTTTCAAGTTTCTAATCAAACCAAGATGAATCAATCTGTAAGAAGCTTGATTTGGAACCATTAATCAGTGGAGAGTCTCCATGAGATTGAATAAATCTCATAGGAGTTAGTTTGAAGAAGTTATTCCACTTTCTAATCAAGATATCTATGTTTAGCCTGTTTAGCCATATGACAAGTTCTTCAAGCTTCTAATCATACCAAGATGAATCAATATGTAAGAATCTTGATTTGAACCATTAATCAGTGGAGAGTCTCCATGAAATTGAATAAATCTCATAGGAGTTAGGTTGAAGAAGTTATTCCACTATCTAATTAAGATATCTATGTTTAGCCTGTTTGGCCATATGTCAAGTTCTTCAAGCTTCTAATCAAACCAAGATGAATAAATATGTAAGAAATTTGATTTTGAACCATTAATCAGTGGAGAGTCTCCATGAAATTGAATAAATCTCAGAGGAGTTAGGTTGAAGAAGTTATTCCACTTTTAAATAAGATATCCATGTTTAGCATGTTTGGCCATATGGCAAGTTCTTCAAGCTTCTAATCAAAACAGGATGAATGGATATGTAAGAATACTGATTTGGAACCATTAATCAGTGGAGAGTCGCCATGAAATTTAATAAATCTCATAGGAGTTAGGTTGAAGAAGTTATTCCACTTTCTAATCAAGATATCTATGTTTAGCCTGTTGGCCATATGACAAGTTCTTTAAGCTTCTAATTAAAACATGATGAATCAATATGTAAGAAGCTTGAGTTGGAACCATTAATAANGGTTGAAGAAGTTATTCCACTTTCTAATCAAGATATCTATGTTTAGCATGTTTAGCCATATGGCAAGTTCTTCAAGCTTCTAATCAAACCAGGATGAATCAATATGTAAGAATCTTGATTTGGAACCATTAATCAGTGGAGACTCTCCATGAAATTAAATAAATCTCATAGAAGTTATTTTAAAGAAGTTATTTAACTTTCTAATCAAGATATCTATGTTTAGCCTGTTTAGCCATATGACAAGTTCTTTAAGCTTCTAATCATACCAAGATGAATCAATATGTAAGAATCTTGATTTTGAACCATTAATCAGTGGAGAGTCTCCATGAAATTGAATAAATCTCATAGGAGTTAGGTTGAAGAAGTTATTCCACTATCTAATTAAGATATCTATGTTTAGCCTGTTTGGCCATATGTCAAGTTCTTCAAGCTTCTAATCAAACCAAGATGAATCAATATGTAAGAAATTTGATTTGGAACCACTAATAAGTGGAGAGTCTCCATGAAATTGAATAAATCTCATATGAGTTAGGTTGAAGAAGTTATTCCAATTTCTAATCAAGATATCCATGTTTAGCCTGTTTAACCATATGGCAAGTTCTTCAAGCTTCTAATCAAACGAATATGAATCTATATGTATAAAGCTTGATTTGGAACCATTAATCAGTGGAGAGTCTCCATGAAATTGAATAAATCTCAGAGGAGTTAGGTTGAAGAAGTTATTCCACTTTTAAATAAGATATCCATGTTTAGCATGTTTGGCCATATAGCAAGATCTTTAAGCTTCTAACCAAACCGGGATGAATGGATATGTAAGAACCTTGATTTTAAACCACTAATCAGTGGAGAGTCTCCATGAAATTGAATAAATCTCATAGGAGTTATGTTGAAGAAGTTATTCCCCTTTCTAATCAAGATATCCACATTTAGCCATATGACAGGTTCTTCAAGCTTCTAATCAAACCAGGATGAATGTATATGTAAGAAGCTTCATTTGGAACAATTAATCAGTGGAGAGTCTCCATGAAATTGAATAAATCTTATAGGAGTTAGGTTGAAAAAGTTATTCCACTTTCTAATCAAGATATCCATGTTTCGCCTGTTTTGCCATATGGCAAGTTCTTCAAGCTTCTAATCAAAACAGGATGAATGGATATGTAAGAATATTGATTTGGAACCATTAATCAGTGGAGAGTCTCCATGAAATTGAATAAATCTCATAGGAGTTAGGTTGAAGAAGTTATTCCACTTTCTAATTGAGATATCTATGTTTAGCCTGTTGGCCATATGGCAAGTTCTTCAAGCTTCTAATTAAAACAGGATGAATCAATATGTAAGAAGCTTGATTTGGAACCATTAATAAGTGGAGAGTCTCCATGAAATTGAATAAATCTCATAGGAGTAAGGTTTAAGAAGTTATTCCACTTTCTAATCCAGATATCTATGTTTAGCCTGTTGAATATCTATGTTTAGCCTGTTGGCCATATGGCAAGTTCTTCAAGCTTCTAATCAAACTAAGATGAATCAATATGTAAGAATCTTGATTTGGAACCATTAATCAGTGGAGAGTCTCCATGAAAATTAATAAATCTCATAGGAGTTAGGTTCAAGAAGTTATTCCACTTTCGAATAAAGATACCCATGTTTACCTATTTGGCCATATGGCAAGTTCTTCAAGCCTCTAATCAAACCAAGATGAATCAATATGTAAGAAGCTTGATTTGGAACCATTAATAAGTGGATAGTCTCCATCAATATTGAATAAATCTCATAGGAGTTTGGTTGAAGAAGTTATTCCAATTTCTAATCAAGATATTCATGTTTAGCCTGTTTGGCCATATGGCAAGTTCTTCAAGCTTCTAATCAAACGAATATGAATCGATATGTAAGAAGCTTAATTTTGAACCATTAATCAGTGGAGTGTCTCTATGAAATTGAATAAATCTCAGAGGAGTTAGGTTGAAGAAGTTATTCTACTTTTAAATAAGATATCCATGTTTAGCATGTTTGGCCATATGGCAAGTTCTTCAAAATTCTAATCAAACCAGGATGAATGGATATGTAGGAATCTTGATTTGGAACCATTAATCAGTGGAGAGTCTCCATGAAATTGAGTAAATCTCATAGGAGTTAGGTTGAAGAAGTTATTCCACTTTCTAATAAAGATATCCATGTTTAGCCTATTTGGCCATATGGCAAGTTCTTCAATCTTCTAATCAAACCAGGATGAATCAATATGTAAGAAGCTTGATTTGGAAACATTAATCAATGGAGAGTCTCCATGAAATTGATTAAAACTCATAGCAGTTATGTTGCAGAAGTTATTTCACTTTCTAATTAATTTATCCTTGTTTAGCCTGTTTGGCCATATGGCAAGTTCTTCAAACTTCTAATCAAACCAGGATGAATGGATATATAAGAAGATTGATTTGGAACCATTAATCAGTGGATAGTCTCCATGAAATTGAAAAAATCTTATAGGAGTTAGGTTGAAGAAGTTATTCCACTTTCTAATCAAGATATCCATGTTTAGCCTATTAGGCCATATGGCAAGTTCTTCAAGCTTCTAATCAAACCAGGACGAATGGATATGTAAGAAGCTTCATTTGGAACCATTAATCAGTGGAGACTCAACATGAAACTGAATAAATCTCATAGGAGTTAGGTTGACAAAGTTATGCCACTTTCTAATCAAGATATCCATGTTTAGCCTGTTTGGCCATAAGGCAAGTTCTTCAAGCTTCTAATCAAACCAGGATGAATGGATATGTAAGAAGATTCATTTGGAACCATTGATCAGTGGAGAGTCTCCATGTAATTGAAAAATCTCATAGGAGTTAGGTTGAAGAACTTATTCCACTTTCTAATCAAGATATCTATGTTTAGCATGTTGGCCATATGGCAAGTTCTTCAAGCTTCTAATCCAACCAGGATGAATCAATATGTAAGAAGTTTGATTTGGAACCATTAATCAGTGGAAAGTCTCCATGAAATTGAATAAATCTCATAGGAGTTAGGTTGAAGAAAGTATTCCACTTTTAAATAAGATATCCATGTTTAGCATGTTTGGCCATATGGCAAGTTCTTTAAGCTTCTAATCATACCAGGATGAATCACTATGTAGGAATCTTGATTTGGAACCATTAATCAGTGGAGAGTCTCCATGAAATTGAATAAATCTCATAGGAGTTAGGTTGAAGAAGTTATTCCACTTTCTAATCAAGATATCTATGTTTAGCCTGTTTAGCCATATGACAAGTTCTTCAAGCTTCTAATCAAACCAGGATGAATCAATATGTAAGAATCTTGATTTGGAACCATTAATCAGTGGAGAGTCTCCATTAAATTTAATAAATCTCATAGGAGTTAGGTTGAAGAAGTTATTCCACTTTCGAATAAAGATATCCATGTTTACCCTATTTGGCCATATGGCAAGTTCTTCAAGCTTCTAATCAGACCATGATGAATGGATATGTAAGAAGCTTGATTTGGAACCATTAGTAAGTGGATAGTCTCCATGAAATTGAATAAATCTCATATGAGTTAGGTTGAAGAAGTTATTCCACTTTTAATAAAGATATCCATGTTTAGCCTGTTTGGCCATATGGCAAGTTTTTCGAGCTTCTAATCAAACCAAGATGAATCAATATGTAAGAAGTTTGATTTGGAACCATTAATAAGTGGAGAGTCTCCATCAAAATTGAATAAATCTCATAGGAGTTAGGTTGAAGAAGTTATTCCAATTTCTAATCAAGATATCCATGTTTAGCCTGTTTGGCCATATGGCAAGTTCTTCAAGCTTTTAATCAAACGAATATGAATCGATATGTAAGAAGCTTGATTTTGAACCATTAATCAGTGGAGAGTCTCCATGAAATTGAATAAATCTCAGAGGAGTTAGGTTGAAGAAGTTATTCCACTTTTAAATAAGATATCCATGTTTAGCATGTTTGGCCATATGGCAAGTTCTTCAAGATTCTAATCAAAGCAGGATGAATGGATATGTAAGAAGCTTGATTTGGAACCACTAATCAGTAGAGAGTCTCCATGAAATTGAATAAATCTCATAGGAGTTATGTTAAAGAAGTTAATCCCCTTTCTCATCAAGATATCCATGTTTAGCCATATGGTAAGTTCTTCAAGCTTCTAATCAAACCAGGATGAATGGATATGTAAGAAGCTTCGTTTGTAACCATTAATCAGTGTAGACTCTCCATGAAATTAAATAAATCTCATAAGAGTTATTTTCAAGAAATTATTTCACTTTCTAATCAAGATATCCATGCTTAGTCTGTTTGGCCATATGGCAAATTCTTCAAGCTTCTAATCAAACCATGATGAATGGATATGTAAGAAGCTTCATTTGGAACCATCAATCAGTGGAGAGTCTCCATGAAATTAAATAAATCTTATAGGAATTAGGTTGAAGAAGTTATTCCACTTTCAAATCAAGATATCCATGTTTAGCCTGTTTGCCATATGACAAGTTCTTCAAGCTTCTAATCAAAACAGGATGAATGGATATGTAAGAATATTGATTTGGAACCATTAATCAGTGGAGAGTCTCCATGAAATTGAATAAATCTCATAGGAGTTAGGTTGAAGAAGTTATTCCACTTTCTAATTAAGATATCTATGTTTAGCCTGTTGGCCATATGGCAAGTTCTTCAAGCTTCTAATCAAACCAAGATGAATCAATATGTAAGAAGCTTTATTTGGAACCATTAATCAGTGTAGAGTCTCCATGAAATTGAAAAATCTCATAGGAATTAGGTTGAAGAAGTTATTCCACTTTCTAATCAAGATATCTATGTTTAGCCTGTTTAGCCATATAGCAAGTTCTTCAAGCTTCTAATCAGACCATGATGAATGGATATGTAAGAAGCTTGATTTGGAACCATTAATAAGTGGAGAGTCTCCATGAAATTGAATAAATCTCATATGAGTTAGGTTGAAGAAGTTATTCCACTTTTAATAACGATATACATGTTTAGCCTTTTTAGCCATATGGCAAGTTTTTCAAGCTTCTAATCAAACAAGATGAATCGATATGGATAAAGCTTGATTTGGAACCATTAATCAATGGAGAGTCTCCATGAAATTGAATAAATCTCATAGGAGTTAGGTTGAAGAAGTTATTCCACTTTTAAATAAGATATCCATGTTTATCATGTTTGGCCATATGGCAAGTTCTTTAAGCTTCTAATCAAACCAAGATGAATCGATATGTAAAAAGCTTAATTTTGAACCATTAATCAGTGGAGAGTCTCCATGAAATTGAATAAATCTCATAGGAGTTAGGTTGAAGAAGTTATTCCACTTTTAAATAAGATATCCATGTTTAGCATGTTTGGCTATATGGCAAGTTCTTCAAGCTTCTAATCAGACCATGATGAATGGATATGTAAGAAGCTTGATTTGGAACCATTAATAAGTGGAGAGTCTCCATGAAATTGAATAAATCTCATATGAGTTAGGTTGAAGAAGTTATTCCACTTTTAATAAAGATATCCATGTTTACCTATTTGGCCATATCGCAAGTTCTTCAAGCTTCTAATCAAACCAAGATGAATCAATATGTAAGAAGTTTGATTTGGAACCATTAATCAGTGGAGATTCTCCATCAAAATTGAATAAATCTCATAGGAGTTAGGTTGAAGAAGTTATTCCAATTTCTAATCAAGATATCCATGTTTAGCCTGTTTGGCCATATGGCAAGTTCTTCAAGCTTCTAATGAAACCAAGATGAATCGGTAAGTAAAAATCTTGCTTTGGAACCATTAATCAGTGGAGAGTCTCCATGAAATTGAATAAATCTCATAGGAGTTAGGTTGAAGAAGTTATTCCAATTTTAAATAAGATATCCATGTTTAGCATGTTTGGCCATATGGCAAGTTCTTCAAGCTTCTAATCAAACCAGGTTGAATGGATATGTAAGAAGCTTTATTTAGAACCACTAATCAGTGGAGAGTCTCCAATAAATTAAATAAATCTCATAGGAGTTAGGTTGAAGAAGATATTTCACTTTCTAATCAAGATATCCATGTTTAGCCTATTTGGCCATATGGCAAGTTCTTCAATATTCTAATCAAACCAGGATGAATCGATATGTAAGAAGCTTGATTTGGAACCATTAATCAATGGAGAGTCTCCATGAAATTGAATAAATCTCATAGGAATTATGTTGAAGAAGTTATTTCACTTTCTAATCAAGATATCCTTGTTTAGCCTGTTTGGCCATATGGCAAGTTCTTCAAGCTTCTAATCAAACCAGGATGAATGGATATATAAGAAGATTGATTTCAAACCATTAATCAGTGGAGAGTCTCCATGAAATTTAATAAATCTCATACGAGTTAGGTTGAAAAAGATATTCCAATTTCTAATCAAGATATCCATGTTTAGCCTGTTTGGCCATATGGCAAGTTCTTCAAGCTTTTAATCAAACGAATATGAATCGATATGTAAGAAGCTTGATTTTCAACCATTAATCAGTGGAGGGTCTCCATGAAATTGAATAAATCTTGGAGGAGTTAGGTTGAAGAAGTTATTCCACTTTTAAATAAGATATCCATGTCTAGCATGTTTGGCCATATGGCAAGTTCTTCAAGATTCTAATCAAACCAGGATGAATGGATATGTAAGAAGCTTGATTTGGAACCACTAATCAGTAGAGAGTCTCCATGAAATTGAATAAATCTCATAGAAGTTATGTTAAAGAAGTTATTCCCCTTTCTAATCAAGATATCCATGTTTAGTCTGTTTGGCCATATGGCAAGTTCTTCAAGCTTTTAATCAAACCAGGATGAATGAATATATAAGATGATTGATTTGGAACCATTAATCAGTGGAGACTCTCCATGAAATTGAATAACTCTCATAGGAGTTATTTTCAAGAAGTTATTTCACTTTCTAATCAAGATATCCATGCTTAGTCTGTTTGGCCATATTGCAAATTCTTCAAGCTTCTAATCAAACCATGATGAATGGATATGTAAGAAGCTTCATTTGGAACCATTAATCATTGGATAGACTCCATGAAATTATATAAATCTTATAGGAATTAGGTTGAAGAAGTTATTCCACTTTCTAATCAAGATATCTATGTTTTGCCTGTTTAGCAATATGACAAGTTCTTCAAGCTTCTAATCATACCAAGATGAATCAATATGTAAGAATCTTGATTTGGAACCATTAATCAGTGGAGAGTCTCCATGAAATTGAATAAATCTCATAGGAGTTAGGTTGAAGAAGTTATTCCACTTTCTAATTAAGATATCTATGTTTAGCATGTTGGCCATATGGCAAGTTCTTCAAGCTTCTAATCAAACCAAGATGAATCAATATGTAAGAAGCGTTATTTGGAACCATTAATCAGTGTAGAGTCTCCATGAAATTGAAAAATCTCATAGGAGTTAGGTTGAAGAAGCTATTCCACTTTCTAATCAAGATATCTATGTTTAGCCTGTTTAGCCATATAGCAAGTTCTTCAAGCTTCTAATCAAACCAGGATGAATCAATATGTAATAATCTTGATTTGGAACCATTAATTAGTGGAGAGTCTCCATGAATTTTAATAAATCTTATAGGAGTTATGTTGAAGAAATTTTTCCACTTTCTAATCAACATATCCATGATTAGCCTGTTTAGCCATATGGCAAGTTCTTGAAGCTTCTAATCAAACCAAGATGATTCAATATGTAAGAAGCCTGATTTGCAACCATTAATCAGTGGAGAGTCTCCATGAAATTGAATAAATCTCATAGGAGTTAGGTTGAAGAAGTTATTCCAGTTTCTAATAAAGATATCCATGTTTAGCCTATTTGGCCATATGGCAAGTTCTTCAAGCTTCTAATCAAACCATGATGAATGGATATGTAAGAAGCTTTATTTGGAACCATTATTCAGTGGAGAGTATCCATCAAATTGAATAAATATCATAGGAGTTATGTTGAAGAAGTTATTTCACTTTCTAATCAAGATATCCTTGTTTAGTCTGTTTAGCCATATGGCGAGTTCTTCAAGCTTCTAATCAAACCAGGATTAATAGATATATAATAAGATATATTTGGAACCATTAACCAGTGGAGAGTCTCCATGAAATTGAATAAATCTCATAGGAGTTAGGTTGAAGAAGTTATTCCACTTTCGAATAAAGATATCCATGTTTAGCCTATTTGGCCATATGGCAAGTTCTTCAAGCTTCTAATCAAACCATGATCAATGGATATGTAAGAAGCTTTATTTGGAACCATTAATATGTAGAGAGTATCCATGAAATTGAATAAATCTCATATGAGTTAGGTTGAAGAAGTTATTCCACTTTTAATAAAGATATCCATGTTTAGCCAATTTGGCCATATGGCAAGTTCGTCAAGCTTCTAATCAAACCAAGATGAATCAATATGTAAGAAGTATGATTTGGAACCATTAATCAGTGGAGATTCTCCATCAAAATTGAATAAATCTCATAGGAGTTAGGTTAAAGAAGTTATTCCACTTTCTAATCAAGATATCCATGTTTCGCTTGTTTGGCCATATGGCAAGTTCTTCAAGCTTCTAATAAAAACAGGATTAATGCATATGTAAGAATCTTGATTTGGAACCATTAATCAGTGGAGAGTCTCCATGAAATTGAATAAATCTCATAGGAGTTAGGTTGAAGAAGTTATTCCACTTTCTAATCAAGATATCTATGTTTAGCCTGTTTGGCCATATAGCAAGTTGTTTAAGCTTCTAATCAAACCAGGATGAATGGATATGTAAGAAGCTTGATTTGGAA
>MU109700.1:0-14334 GCA_012274485.2 Sinapis alba | reverse complement strand
CAAAAGAAACTGATATATACAAAGATCAAGTCCTTAAGAATCTTCTCAAAACTTCTTCTTCTTCTTCTCTACTCGTTCTTCCAAGCGTACAGAAACATTGTAAACCCAAAACTTTGAGGTTTCGAGCTCGTTGGGACCTGCGTTAAAGAGAAGGTCTTTTCAACAGATCGACAAGTCCTGAACATGAACACAGCATTCCGTGGGGATGATGGTACCCCAAAGAACCAACTATAAACATCCCAGAGAACTTCCACAGAGATCCTATTAACAACTATAGTATCATTACCACGGAACTTCCAATGAAGCCGGTTCACCTGCATCAATATCTTTCCATCAACACAAACACTGAGGCAAGGATCACTAACACTTGTATCACACTCTATCACAAGATCATGTGTCTTGCCATCACCTGAAAACTGAGCCTTTGTTGCAAACGTTCTCTTACCAAAAACATGCTCTTTCTTGGCAATGAACACAGCTCCCAGAGATGAAGACGGTGAAGCAGCATTAGTCTTCCTAAAAGCTTCTTTCTTCATATCACCAAGAAGAAGAACCATCTCTTTATCCACAACAACTCCTACATAGAACCCACCTAAAGGTTCAGAGCTGGATCCGAATTTAGCAGACGAGAGATCCCATAAAACATCGATGTTACAAGAATACGCCTCTAGATTCTTGGACCCTTTTCGTTTAGTGAAGAGCCACGGCTTGATCTCGACTTTACATAGACTTCTGTTGCAAGAATCATCAACTCCTATGGTTACACAATGACCCATCAGAATTTTAGTCCATGTGACTGTGATCAAACAAGTCCTACCTCTGATGCAGCAACGGTAGATACAAATGACTAGATTCTGTGAAATTTTTCCAGCGTTAGAGGAGGAGGAAGAAGAATCTGCAATCTGAACTCCATTTTCACCGGAGCAAGAAGTAAAGTCTTTCATTTTCTTATGGAGTTCCAGTCTCTCTCTCTCTCTCTCAACAATGTGTGCAAAAGTAATAGTAAATAAGACAGAAACAGAGGACTCTGTTTCACTGTCAAGTGATTTTTTAAAACGTTAACTAATTACCAAACTTTTATATGTATAGTTTAGGATTGGTTATTTTAAAAATATTTTTTTTGGCATTAATATTAGAAAAGTCTTTGAATAATAAATTATGAATATGGTTTTCATTTATTTTCCGGATTGAAATTTTGGACCGATCTGTATTAAGCTAGGTCCCAGTTTTGACATTAATTTCTGAGGATATGATTCTTCTATCGTAGTTTCATTTTCGTTATTAATATTACTAGGATTTTTCCCGGGCTACGCCCGGGTTATTCGTATAAGTGTTAACTAAATTAAAAAAAATTGCAGTAAAATTTGAATATAAATAGTTTATATATATTAAAATCAATTTTAAACTATTAAATTGGTAAGAAATTTGAATTCGTTTAAGATTATTCATTGCCTTGTATCTAAAAAAATTCACATAATTTAACTCACAATTTGTTGTTTGTTATTAAAGAAAATCATACATATAGAATGATAAGTAAGATGAGTAAATGTTGACTAAACCTAGTTAAAGTTTAAAATACATTTATCTTATTAATTTAGGTTTTGTATAAAACAATTGTTAATTTAAAGCTGATTTGAACTTTGTTTTAACTTTAGAATTATTGAATTATAATACCAAATTGAACAGTTTCATAAGAGAAATGAAATTTAATAAAAAAATTGATCCAAACTAAAGATAAGATTATTCTCCAAACCAACTCATGAAAATACATTATAAATAAAAAAATATGACAGACCAAACCAGTTTAAGAACAATTTTCTAAACAAACTATCACCAAAACTTTATATTTAAATCATATAAACCAATAATGATTTTTAAAATTGAGAATTCCGGTCTCGTCCCAAAGAGATTAGTTTTTTACTTTTATATTGGTTTGTATTTTTGATTACTTAATTTAAAGTTATAATCTGGTGTTTTTAAAAAAGTTATATATGGTGAGGATTTAATTTGACACAATTTTTAAATTACATATGAAGATTATTGGTGAATGAATATAATTTGAAGTAGTGGTCTAAGTCTAAGTCTTTAAACAACTCTCCATGATGTGTTTGAGTCTCCATTTTACACTCTTTTCATCGTAATTGTTACCAATGAAATGTGTTTCAACTCATATAATTACTACCAATGTTCGTGTTTACGTTTTAAACTAACTACATAGATTGTTTTGATCTCAGTTATTCATCGTATCATGTTACAAAAAGAACATATAAATTATTTTAAAAATGTATTCCGTTTGTTTCTCATTGGAACAAATTCACGGTAATTAGTTTCAATATATGGTGTAAGATTAATATTTTCGACGGCAGGAAAGTCTAACGCATTGTCTTCCTAAGTTTTTTTTTTGCCAAAATTTGGTGCAATTGTCATCCTAAGTTCTTTATGTATCTAAGCTAATTTATTAATCAAAGAATTTTTAAAAGGTTCCCAACTTGGATTTTGACATATACATCTTTATGGTCTTGAAAATCTTCAGAAATATTTAATCTTTCTATCTTCTTGTGCAAAAATCACTTTCTTGTCCCCAAAAAATATCTACTTCATCTGAGATTCTTCGAGACATCAGCAATAAACCAGGAAAGAGAGAGAACTAAAAGCTTTAAAATCACAAAACTCAGCAGATAATTATTAAAAACCTACAGGAAAAAAAGAAAAAAAAGTTGCAATGGTTGCCATGTGCCCCAGAAAGGCAGCGAGAATTGCATCCTCCGGCCATGTATTTAATGAATAGAAACAGCCAAAGGCTCGAAGCTGAAGGACACGCGTTGCTAAATTATTTAGACTTGCCCGTCCCTTGTCATTTAGCTCCGGTAATTAATTTGACAAATACTTTAGAAGATTGTGTATCATCTTCAGATGTCTATGGAATTTTCTTTCGAGGCTTTTGTTTCACCTTGTTCATGTATTAAAAAAAGAAAGAAATCTCTAGTCTCAAGCTCAAGAATTGATTAGTGAATAAAAGATGAATGGTAAATTTGTCCAAAAAAAAGATAAATGGTAACACCATTGTCTCTAGATGGAATTTATTGGCAACTGTTTCGGGATTTATCAGCGAACCCATGCAAAAAAAATAAAGTCTTCAACAATCTGAAAATAATCTGCCTTAAAAAGAAAAGGACTAAACAAAAACATTNGAGTCTGTGACATTAGCTGGAGGAGTCGCAACAAACTTGCTCTTCGTTCGTCATGTTAAGAATGGAGAGAGGAGAGTGCTGCCAGCTTAGAACCCATTATATCTCCAAGGCATAGGATCGATGCATCACAAGCTTGTTTGTAAAGATTGAGCCGTTTGGATTAGGTTCCTCTTTGTTCCATGAGCTGTGTGTCTCCGTCCATCATCGTCCCCGGCTCTTCTCCTTCTGCACCATTTAATTTATTGAATCATTAGAAAGTGCTTTTCATTTTCAATATGAAAGGGTAATAATATTGGTTACCTCTTTCCTATCGACTTGAGTGTAGAAGAAGTTGAGGGATATCAAAGCTTCTCTAACTTGGCAGTAAAACAACAGTTTTGGGAAGTGAGATTCTCAATGAGTCACAGAGCATGTTTACGTAGACACTTACGTTGGATCCTGAGATAATTAATTTATAGGCAAGTCACATTTGATATGTCTCATTCGTAATAAGGGAAGGCAGAGACACGTACCAATCTTTCTGAAGTGATTATCAGAGTAGATTGCATTTTGTGATGGGGCATTTCTCGGGTTTGGTTTCTCTTGCTTGGGTTCAAGGTGAAGTTTTCTTAAGAACTCAACCGTGAGGTAACTCAACCGTGAGGTAGCTGGATTCCATGTCCAGTTGTCCACCATAACAAAACCATTTCCTGCTTTCATCTTTGAATCTTTTAAGAGCTTCATTTGCAGCAGCTGCTAGATCACTTGCTTTAGTGGAGAATTGCTTTAGCTCCTGATATAAAGAACAACAACAACATTTTAAGTTCAAAACATAAAGTAAATATTAGGTAGCAGCTAGACATGAGTAAACAACTAAAATCTCAAAATTTTAGCAAGAGGAAGAGAAGATAATACCTACATATGGAGAATCAGTGGTGCTCCTGGGGCAGGTTAAGCTGCTCAAAACGTTCCGAAATGATAACTGTGGCTGATTGGGATTCCATAACAGAGAAATGCAATCAGAAACTCTTAAGATTCAATTCTGGAACATACAAACAATTTGGAATCAAACAAACCCTAAAATAACATAAATTGGTATGTGCAGTAGGAGATACAATGATTGACAAAGATTATATTAGGTAGTTCCTATACCAGTTCATCTATCAATAGCATCGCAAGACCAAATCAAGGCCCTTCAGAACTATTATTTATTGAGGTTCTACTTGGATTGGGAGAGACGGCGATGGTAGGTTTCGTCAATCTATTTGCAGTGGAGGTGATGAATCATATGAACGGTGTTTGGAGTGTAATGGTTGAGAGAGATGGACTCATGTTGTTTATAGTGTAAGAAGGGGGAATTTGAAGAGTTTCGACCTTGCGACAACTGAACTAATCACTGCATATCTCTTCTCTCATGAAGAGAAAAGTAAAGAACATAATTAAATGATTAAGAGTTGGGCTTGATGACTTCAGTGTAACGGCGAGTTTCAGAAACTAAAAACAATGATGATGGAGTTGAAGAGTGGGAGAATGCTGTCTTGCATCTAACATCGTGCTATAAAATAGAAAATGATTTAAAATGGGTCACTTTGATTTTTATCAGCCCACATGTGTGTGACCCAATTATAACTTCAAAGACAGTTTGACATGGCAAAATAAAATTTCATTATTGGTTGATTTTTGAAAGTGACGTGGATAGTTTTAGAGTGGAGAATATTTCCCTTTTAATATTGTAAGAGCATGTTTAACCCTATTACCCCTAATGGGTTTCTTAGTAACTTTTTAATTAATAAAACTAATCAAATAATTTTAGTTAAGAAACTTCCATTTTAGTAGGTGCATTGGGAGTTTCTTAACTAAGTTCAACAAACTCAAAAAACAATCTGTGTAGATGTATTAGATAACATGTAAGCTTTTACAATACAATCAAAAATACACAATGATTCAACTGCATAGAACTAGCAACTAAAGAAACCTATTTACCATACTATCCTTAAGCTCATTCTATTGGAACTACTCAGACATAAGTAAAGCTTTCGTAATCAGTTGTTTCTCACAAAGTCTAGATAGTGGCTTGTTTAGTGTTCTTATATTGGATCATATAGTTAGCAAAGACTTACCCAAGGTTACCCATTATTGTTCCTCCCGTTGGAAAATCAGGTGCAGGCATGTATTCCAATAGTTCTTGCATCTGATGCGACAAACAAGAAAGTGGAAACAGCATCATGTGAGTTTATCGTCATGTCTACTTATAAAATCCCAATGAAGCAAAGAAGAGAATAGGTAGAGCTATTGTACCGTTGCTTCTGGATTGTGGATTAATGCGCAAAGCAGGATCTTCATCAATGGAGCTAAAATTTTCATGTCCTTGGATAAGCTGACATCTCAAGGAAAAACTCTGCAAACAACAAGATGCAAAAAACGAATGTACTAAAACCAAAACAAAACAGTAAGACTAGACTACATTCCATGGTGATTGTATATACCTGAGCCATCCTAACTAGAGAATCATAAACAGCAGTGTCTCCATGGGGATGAAATTTACCAAGAACCTGTAGTCACCACAAACATTACTCAGAACCACACTCAGGCATCTGAAGAGGCAGAGGAAGAACATTTAGAAGAAGAAAATCACTTAACCTCTCCGACAACTCTTGCAGACTTCTTGTATGGTTTCTTGGAAGACATCCCCAGCTCGTGCATAGCAAACCAGTAAAAAAGAATCAAACTTTAAAAAAATCAAATTTTTAATTTTTTGCTGGAGAAAGACTAAAAATTTCAACACTCAATAGTATTCTCCGATGAACAGGCTTGAGACTGTCTCTAACATCAGGCAAAGCACATCCAAGCAAAACAGAGAGTGCGTAAGCCACGTAAGACTCAGTAGTCTCCTCGTGAAGCACAAAGGGAACGATACGAGGCTCCTCCCCGCCGCCGTTGTTGTTGTTTTCTTGACACAACCAAACCGCCATTGTTGGCAGACTGTGGAGGAAGGGAAGAGAAGAAGCGGAGGCCAGAGGGTTGAGTGCGGAGGAGACGGCATAGTGGGTCGGGGAGGGGAAATCGGAAGTGACGAAAGAGAGGAAAGAAAAAAAAAGAAAAAAAAAAAATAGAAGACATATTTTGTTTGGCTGACACGTGGTGTAAAAACTACACTAAGGATCGATCACCAAAATCTTTTCTTAAGGATCGGTTATCTGAAATTAATTTAGTTTTCATTTAATTAAATGACTCATTTACTTTAAAACCCCCACTAAGAAACCTGGATAATCCTGGTCTAAGATTTGCTGTTTAAATAAAGTTAATAAATCGTCTCCCCACCTACATTGAGCTACGGACAATCATCTTCTCAAAACGGAAATTACAAATGCAGTTAAGTTGGTTATTAACATAAATAAATAGCTTGTCATTTGATACGGTTTAGAATTGGTATTATCCGGTTAACTATAACCGGATAGGTTTTGATTATTTTAACTATAAGTTAACTCCAAGAGCTAATGACAACATGCTTCTTGTAAGCTGATTTTGTTTTTTTTTTGGGTTCAGAAGTTTCTGCCAAAAACCTTTTCGTAATCACGCAGATCATCAGGAGTGAGACAAAGGAGTGACAGCAACACACCTGAAGATAATCCAAGATAAAAAAAATTTGAGGATAAGATTAAAGAACTTAATCAAGATTATCAAATGAAAAAACTGACCTGTCGTGGAGCTGGGAAAGTTAAACAAATTATTTCATTGCACATACCAACTAAAATGGAACTGTTATTCACATTTTCATTGATGGTAAAGCTTATGATGAATGCTTTTTTTTTTTCTTTTCTGAAACGTCTCATGATGAAAGCATAAAACAAATCTTTTGCCACAAATTCTATGAGCCCACCGTTGTTTGTCATTATAGCTCTAGATGAATAACGCTAATGAAAAAAACAACGGAGATTTTAGTTTGTAATACCATCTCTCCATGTGCATGCTTGATTAGAGAAAAAGGTAGTAGCATACGTCATCATGCAACCAAACCAAGATATCAGGAAGCAGCCCCTGCAACAGATGATGCCTATGCTTAAAAATGACGAAGAGCAATCCAGCAAATGAGAGAGAGAGAAGTAGAGTTAGGTTACTTCTACATTACCTTCCAACTCCTTAATATGATTTATAATGATGTTCAGAAAGCCTCTTTACCACTTTCAGCTCCAATCATATCTTTTCCTCCTTGGTCATAGGCATCAATGATAAGATAAAGGAGCCGCCCGCCAACAAAAACAGTCAAACGAGAAAGCCCATTGGATACATTTTTTTTTTAATATAAGGTTTTTATACACGAGGTGGAAGGAGTACGGTTTGTAAGGTGCAGCTCAGATGCAATGGTTTGTTTGGTTAGTGAGTAACAAGACACTCAACTTACCAGGTTCCTTTCTCAAGAATCTTCTAACGTTCATAAGACAAGGCATTTGTATAAAAATAATCACAACAATCTTTTGAAATCAACACACATTGGTCTATGAACTTAATAGAGTATTATGAGTTTTAGTATTGTTTTAGAATGTTTCACTGTTAGTTAATTGAAGGGGACATCAACCATAAAATAGACGTCTTCATTACGAACACATGGGTCCATAGTTGCAACTTCATAAAGCGTAAAATTAAATCCCATAAAAGCTAATACTGAGAGAGCCTTGCAAAAATCTAAAATCATGTCTTACTTGTCATTCTCCTAATCACAATCCAACCAAATCTCCAAAAACCAATGCAGAGCAGCCAAAAATGTTTTTTCTTGTTGGTTTAGAATTTACTCAAACATGCTTGGGAGAAGTCTTGCAGCCATGAATGCATCCACCATCTGATTATATAGGGACAAAAAAATCAATAAAAATGTTATTAAATATCTGATTGGTCTAATAAAGTTAATACACTCTAGTCAAATCGATTTATCTTTTGTACCTCTTCGGTAACAGCAGCTCGAGCTTTGCGGTGGTTCTCCACAATTTCTGTCAAAACTTCAGTGAGCCGCTTCTTTATTTCCCCCGTTAGCATTCGTCCTTCTCCATACTCCTGAAACAATGGAGTTGCAAAAATGTGTTATCTTCTTTTTTTTCTTTTTTTTTCCAGATAATCCCATCAAGAAAAATCAGAGAGCATTCTTTCTTCATTCATTTTCTGTAATGAAGAAAGCTTAGAGACAGGTATAACGTATTTTGACCTTCTTTATGTGTTCAAGTTCGGCATCATCTTCCAGGAAGAAACTCAAATACTGAAACGGTATGTCTTCCTGTGAAACAAAAAAAACAACAACAGAGACTTATAGCAAGTAAAACCAATAGGAGGATCAAAGTGCCTAAACAAAAGAGAATTTGGTAACCTCCAGATTTGCTCCATATTTTTTTTGATCTTCCAAGTTATCTCGCCCACCACTAACAGCACCGTTTATCTGCATATTTTTTAAAAACATCATCAAGATTAGTAGTGGAAGCAATGATCTTATTTTCATTATGTCTGATCATGTGGAGTCACCAAATGGACTCTCTTTGTATAGAACAACAAAAAAAAAAAAAAAAAAAAAAAAAAAAAATTCACCTTTCTTTTAATGTCCTCAGCGCTATCATTCATATAAATAGCGGAATTTGCATCACTTGCTGACATTTTCCCATTCTTCCCCTGCAAAAAAGGGCAATTCAAATAGTGTGAAAGCATGAAGGGTGTGGTTTTAACTTGTAGTATGATGATCGTTTTAAGAAGACTTTAGTTAAGAAAAGACTTGCCCGCAGCGCAGGAAAAAACGATGACTCAATTAGAGCAGGCTTTCTAAAGCCTAACCGAGGTGCAACATCACGAGTCAGCCTGAAGTACGGATCCTGAACAAAAACCAAAACCGACCATTTTGTTTATCAACATATGAAACTCTAATGATACACACACACATACACAGAGATGTTAAGTTCCAACGTGAGAAAAAACAGCAGACCTGGTCAATTGCACAGGGAATCAAGCAAGTGATGTTTTCCTCAACAGGAAACAAGTGTGGGAATGAGCTAGAAAAAGATGGAACTGCCTACAAATGTAAAAGAAAGTCAACATACAACAACCTCTTCATGCATTATTATTATTAGCATAATACATACACCTGCACACGCCAGCCAACACGAACAAAAGAGACATACCTGCACCGTAGGGAAGCTGATTTTCCCAACTGGATCTTCGCCGGTAAAGCCGAAAGTCGCCATAACCTAAGCCCAAAAAAATTAAAAAAATGAAAAACCAGGAACCCAAACCCAACTATAAAACACAAAAACGGGAGATAGAAGAGTAAAACCACCTTGTTAAGTGTAATGCATTTTGAAACCTCCACCATATTTTCATAGAAAGTACTACACAAAAAAGGGTTTCACACGTACATCATCAGCCAGGAAAACTATAATATAAACTTCAAATCCCTAACATATATATATATTTAAGATCAATGTTATGATTGCTAAATGTCATGGAACACCATTTCAAAAAGGCTAAAAGTAAGCTTCACAATTCTACCATCAAGAGAAGCTGATTATTATAACTCTTGTTGTGAATTGTGATGCATGAAAATGAGTTTAAAAGTCCCCCACTGCATGGGCTGTAGCATTTTCACTTACCTGCCAACAGTGGCAAAGTCTGAGAAAATAAAGGTCTTTGTGACATCAAAACCGCAAGCAATGATGTCTTTCACATTTTCTCTGCCAAGTCTTTTACTTTCCTTCTTAGTTAAATTCTTCCATATGCATTTTTCATCATCCGTAATCTGTATAACGAGGGGCACCTTGAAAGCTTCCTGCAAGTATCTACAAAAAGACAAATGACAAGTATTAAACGACAATCATTGACCTTACAAAAAAGAAAAAAAAAAGGATAATAGGTTTATGATGTCATGACTTTACTTGGTAAACATGAAAGGAATCAAATGACCTAAATGCAAAGATTCAGATGAAGGTCCTCTTCCAGTGTATAGATAGAACTTGTCTCCTCTCTCGTACGCATCCAAAACCTCATTGAAATCTCTGTTAACACACTCAGCAACTTTTCAACATACCCATCAACGCAAAATTTTGAATAATCATCAAACACAAAAGTTAGATGAACCTGTGTGCGAAGAAGACACCACGGCGGAGGAAGACGTGCGGTTGAAGACAAGTGAGTCTTTGAACACGTTCAATGAGTGACTCATCTATCCTCTTGCAGCCAAACTTATCGATCAGCTTATCGTAATCTATTTTACCACCGTCTTTGGCGCCGGATGAGACGACCCATGGATTCACCACTTGCTCCTCTGATGATTCACTCTGTCTCTCTATCTCATCCAAAAACTTGTTGATCTTCTCTAAGTGTTTCAATGTATGAACTGAGTTAAGTTTCTCACCGATCACTTGTTTGATCCTCTCTGTCTCTGTCATCTCTCTCTCGTTAAAATGGCGGCTATGTTGCAAAAAGGGAAACACCAACACTTTGCTTAATCTACCCTATCCCTAGTCTTCGGATGAGACGTAAACAATGTGGATTAATCGGTGTTCGCGGGTTTTTATAAACCCTAATTTATATTTCTTCTATAAATAACGTAACTTTCCTCTAACTGTTTTAAAAGTGAAAAAAGCACCCCAAAACTTTCGTAATTCCACTAAAACCCAGAGCCGAGATTGACCAAGTAGGATGAAACATTGCAATGAGGCCCCAATATCAAAAAGCTTTAATACATACTCTTTGCGAAACAAATTTTCCGTTACAAAATAAGTGTCGTTTTAGGATTTCAATGCATAATTTATTAATTTTATTTTTCAGTTTAATTTTCTATTGGTTGAAATATGATTAGGTGTATGGGTAAGGGCAATTCTCTTAAATAGTTCTTTTTTAAGTTTTTGTCACAAAAATAGCCCTAAAAAAATAAAATGACCAAAATAGACTTTTTTTTTTTGAAAATTTGATTTTTTTTTATTTTTTTGTTTTGAAATTTGAAATCCTAACCCCAAACCCACCATTTTACTCTAAACCATAAAGTCCAAATTAGTTAACCCTAGGGGTATAAATGCATATAAATGAATTTTTTAGCTTCTAAAAAAAACATTTTGGTCATTTTCTTCCTTAAAAACTATTTTTGTGACAAACAAAATAAAAAGGGCTATCTAAGGGAATTTCTCTATGGGTAATGATGTTTTTCTATAGAAAATATGCAAAATTAAATAAATTCTTAATCTGTGTGCAAAAAGCTAAAACGACACTTATTATGAAACAGAGGAAGTATATAGGTTATATACTAATATAACAACATAAAAATGTAAAAGATATTACGGTCTTGATTGGTACAACTAATTGAAAAAAGAATTGATAAAACAGTAAATGATTCATGTATAAAATTATTATGTAAAATTTGGGTGAAGAAAAACTATTCACAAACAAAACTTAAAAATAAACATGTTACTGCAAATTTTATCTAGACAAAACTTGGCACACACTTCAAAAATATTATTATTCTTCGGTCTCTTCACAGAAAAAGAGCTAGAAGTCTGTTTGTCATTGAGGCATTGAACAAATGAGTCTACCGTGCTAGGAACTATACTAAGGTTATACACAAACAAACTGGTTATTGTTGCCGTTATTATTCTTCTTGTTTCATCATACACCACTTGGCAGCATGGTCTTTAGCTCGTGCAATGTAGCTCTAATCTGCTCTTGAACCAACTCTAATCTCCTTGAATACACTTCCAGCTCCAGAATCTGTTGCTTCCTCCACCGCTCATCCCTCACCGCCTTGTTTCCTCCTCCTTGTACACCATAACCCAACGGCCTTGTAAACATTGGGCTGAACGAGCCAAAGCCATGACCATGACCACGACCACGACCACCCATTGCAGCCATCATCATACTTGTTGTCCCATTCATCATCTCCTTGAACAAAGGAGATACACAGTTCTTCACAGTCTCTTCAATCAAACCACCGAAGCTTCCAGCACATACAGTTTCGTTGAGATTGACATTGACATCATCAGAAGGAGTGATTATTGGTTTGCTGTCTTCTTCAATCTTCCCTATTCTTGATCGTGATCGTTTTCTCCATCCGCTACTCAGTTTCTTCTCAACTCCGTTCTCAGAATCCATCTCAATAGCACTAGGGTTAGAACCAGGGCTGTTAAAGCCTGAGGCTTCCTCAAAATCCATTACATTGTTGTTGTCTTCAAACCCAATGATCTTCCCAGTTAGGTTCCAAATCTTCCTAGAAACCTCGAAAGTAGATTGATCATGAGGGCTCTTAAAGAAGACCTCTTTACCTAAACCAATCTTGCTCATCACGTTACGGTACTTCTTCTTCAACCGTCTAAGCTTCTCCACAAGCTGGTTCTTGTTGAACTCGAGCTGGAGTTTCGACTTTATAAGCTCGTAAAACGGCGCCGTATCCGGCGGATGAGAGCTGTTACCTCTGTGCGTCGTTATGTAATCTAGAAACCCACGGAGGAGCTCCATCTCGTCTTCATCTGTCCACAGCCTCTGGAAAAGACGTCTAGAGTCATCGATCGCCGGAGGTGGTTGATGTTGTCTGTGATGAACGATCTCCGTCATGCGGTGCCATTTCGGATCGGCGTCGACCGGAATTACGGAGATGGGGATGGCGGAGCTAGAAGGAAGCGCGACGGTTACGTCGCATGTCGCGGTTCTGGAAATGATCGCTGTTGATGGAGAATTGAGATCTTCCTCGTCGTCTTCGGCTTCGTTTGTTTCCGGTAGTGCCACGTCATCGTCGGTGTCAGACTCTTCTACACCTCCTCCTCCTTCTTCCTCAAGTTCAGGCGATTCTATAGAGAAAGCAGCGTCGCGATGATCCGATGTCATATCAACGAAATGAAGCGTAAGATCACCGGAGGGGAGGACAGATCTTGGAAGCTTGAGCTAGTGATCAGGTTCGGACCAAAGAACCAGATCTAGATGGGATGGGTTCACTAGGATTGGTAACGCGCTTCCGTGATTGGGAGTGGTAGGGGCATGAGATTCTTCGACCCAACCAGGGGGTAGTTTCGGTGTTTCAGAAGTTTAAAACGTTTACGAATACGTAAGTGGTCACCCACTACTACACGCACTTGCGTATTGTTGCGGCTGTTATGTCCCGATGTCTCTCGGTCTCAAAGACAGTCCCGTCCCAACCATCAAAAGAAGCGTTTCTTAAACGCGATTATGTGGTTAATCTCAGGTAATTAGATTTCCAATAGCACAAGTCCAACATAAACAGTAATTATATAATGCTTTTAGAAAATAAAAGTTAAAAATTGAAGAATTTGTGCAATTTTTTGGTTACTAACAAATGCATATGTTCTTCTTGTACGATAAGTTTAAATTGTATTGAGCAAAACCGTGATTATGTTTTCTCTAATCACTCTTAAAATTTAAACAAAAAATCACACAAGTAAGAAGCTCGAGATTTAGTAGTTGAAGAGAACAAAAATAATCTAAAAGCAGACAAGTAAACTTAAAACAACATTAAAAAGGTGATTATGCAGAACAAGAACTGATATGGTCTTGAGATCTCACTTCTTCTTGGGATCACCAGCCTTGGTCTGCGAGGTAAAACAAAACAAAAAAAATTGATTAAACAGAATCATAGTGTGTTAAAAAAGAGCCATTAGTATCAGTAGTCTCTCACCTTCTTAACACCACGTATCTTCTTGGCACGGTTCTTCCTTTCCTTAATTTGTTTCCTTGATTTCTCGATCTTGGTATCAAGACCATTCTACAAATCCCATTTTGAAACATAACATCTTAAAACTTCACTCTAAAACTCCAATGATCAATACTAGTAATAGTAGTAGTATCTAGTTAGTAACTAATCCAATTGATATTGGTGTCATGACCATTCTACTAATCACATATTGAAACATTATCATCTTTAAAGTTTTCAGAAGAAGGCAGACTAACACTCTAATGATCAAGTTAGTAACTTATGATAGACTAACAAGCCGAGAGATAAGACATTTCAAGAAAGAGAGACAGAGTAGAAAGTGCATTTTTGTACCCTGATAAGTCTGTACTTGGGTTCGAACTTCTTAGCGCTCTCGACATTGTCATAGATCAAACCAAACCCTGAAGATTTACCACCTCCAAAATGAGTTCTGAATTTAAAAGCAAAGATGGCATTTGGGTCCTTGACCTCATACATCCT
>MU109697.1:0-14364 GCA_012274485.2 Sinapis alba | reverse complement strand
TTATCTCTCAGACTCTCACTCATAAAATAAAGTTTGCAGAGTGTCTCTCATTTCTTCTTCACCATCATTAGCTTCTCTTCCTTCTCTCCATGGCTTCAACTTCCTCCCTCGCTCTCTCTCAAGCTCTCCTCGCTCGTGCCATCTCTCACCATGGCTCTGACCAACGTAGCTCCTTACCATCTTTCTCACGCGCCTCCGCGTCCTCTCGCCGACGCAACGCCGCGTCCATGACCAAGCTCCGCTCTCTCCGCCCTCTCGTTCGCGCTGCAGCTGTTGATACGCTCGAGCCGACCACTGATGCGTCTATTGTTGACAAATCTGTTAACACGATCAGGTTTTTAGCTATCGATGCGGTGGAGAAGGCGAAGTCAGGTCATCCTGGTCTTCCCATGGGATGTGCTCCGATGGCTCACATTCTGTACGATGAGGTCATGAGGTATAACCCCAAGAACCCTTATTGGTTCAACCGTGACAGGTTCGTTCTGTCTGCTGGTCATGGTTGTATGTTGCTTTACGCGTTGCTTCATCTCGCGGGATACGACAGTGTCTTGGTCAGTGATCTTAGCTTTAAAGATTCGAACTTTGTTGATGTTTATCTGATAAAGCATTGGACTTTACTGAGAAAGTGTTGGACTTTGTTTATTAGGAGGAGGATTTGAAGAGTTTCCGACAATGGGGAAGCAAGACACCAGGACATCCTGAGAATTTCGAGACTCCTGGGATTGAAGTCACTACTGGTTTGAGACTTTTTCTTTCTCTTTTGCTTTGTGGGTTCTGTGAAATGAATAAGCTTTTTGATGTATGTCGGCTTTTGCTCATGTGCAGGTCCTCTTGGACAAGGGATTGCGAATGGTGTTGGTTTAGCTCTTGCTGAGAAACATTTGGCTGCTAGGTTCAACAAACCCGATGCTGAAGTTGTCGACCACTATACGTAATATCTGGTTTCTGTTATCATTCTTGGTTTATTTCAAGCTCTGATTGTCTTGGATTGATTGTTTAGGTATGTGATCCTTGGAGATGGTTGTCAGATGGAGGGTATTTCAAATGAAGCTGCCTCTCTAGCTGGTCACTGGGGACTTGGAAAGCTCATTGCTTTCTACGATGACAATCACATTTCCATTGATGGAGATACCGAGATTGCTTTTACTGAGAACGTAGACCAGCGTTTTGAAGCCCTTGGATGGCATGTAATCTGGGTGAAGAATGGAAACACTGGCTATGACGAGATCCGTGCTGCCATTAAGGAAGCTAAAGCTGTTACAGACAAGCCTACATTGATTAAGGTAACTAGACAGTGTATTAGCTATCAGACACCGGTTGGTCTAATTTAAAGAAAGACCTTTGGTATTGATTTACCATTATATGAATTTGCAGGTCACTACTACCATTGGTTATGGATCTCCCAACAAGGCGAACTCATACAGTGTCCATGGAGCTGCACTTGGCGAGAAGGAAGTTGAGGCTACCAGAAACAACCTTGGATGGCCATATGAGCCATTCCAAGTACCTGAGGATGTTAAAAGGTAAGTAAATCTAAACAAAGGCATCTGTTAACTTTTTTTTTTTGCTATGGAACTGACACATTGTTTGCTTCACACTTTTTTCTAGCCACTGGAGCCGTCATACCCCTGAAGGCACCGCTCTTGAATCTAACTGGAATGCATCGTTTGCAGCATATGAAAAGAAGTACCCAGAGGAAGCTGCAGAGTTGAAATCTATTATCACTGGTGAATTACCTGCTGGCTGGGAGAAGGCACTACCAGTAAGTAAAACTCTCATTTATAGATCTTACTCCCATAATATTCTAGATATTAGGTCTTACAACAACTTTTGTGTTTTCTATTTTAGACATACACACCAGAGTCTCCAGGTGATGCCACAAGAAACTTGTCACAGCAATGTCTTAACGCCCTTGCTAAAGTTGTTCCCGGTTTCCTTGGTGGAAGTGCTGACCTTGCATCTTCCAACATGACACTGCTGAAAGCTTTTGGTGACTTCCAAAAGGCAACACCCGAAGAAAGAAACCTTAGGTTTGGTGTTAGGGAGCATGGAATGGGAGCCATCTGCAACGGCATTGCCCTTCACAGCCCTGGTCTTATCCCTTACTGTGCAACTTTCTTTGTGTTCACTGACTACATGAGAGGTGCAATGAGAATCTCAGCTTTGTCTGAAGCTGGTGTTATCTACGTTATGACACATGACTCCATTGGTCTTGGAGAAGATGGACCAACCCATCAGCCCGTTGAGCACTTGGCCAGTTTCCGTGCAATGCCCAACACTCTTATGTTCCGTCCTGCTGATGGAAACGAAACAGCCGGTGCATACAAGATCGCTGTCACCAAGCGTAAGACACCGTCTATCTTAGCTCTGTCTAGGCAAAAGCTTCCTCAACTTCCTGGTACATCCATCGAGGGAGTTGAAAAGGGAGGATACACAATCTCTGACAACTCATCAGGAAACAAACCCGATGTGATCTTGGTTGGAACTGGATCAGAGCTAGAGATTGCTGCACAGGCTGCAGAGGTGCTTAGGAAAGAAGGCAAAACCGTAAGAGTTGTGTCTTTTGTCTGCTGGGAGCTGTTTGATGAGCAAACAGATGCATACAAGGAGAGTGTCTTGCCACCTGATGTATCTGCTAGAGTTAGTATTGAAGCAGCTTCGACTTTCGGATGGGGAAAGATTGTTGGAGGCAAAGGAAAGTCCATTGGTATTAATTCATTTGGGGCTAGTGCACCAGCGCCCTTGCTCTACAAGGAGTTCGGCATCACTATTGAAGCTGTTGTTGATGCGGCTAAGTCATTCTTCTAAGTGACTTACCATTATCCTCTATAAGGGTTTCAATACATTGTCTCACTATCTCAAAATAAAGTGCAACAAGACGCAAAGAGACTCTTCTTCTTTCTTTCTTTGTTTTTTTGGTTTCTTGTAATGCGGGTCAAGATAGGTTTTGGGTTTGGGAAGAGAAGATAGTAGAAGACAATGTAAAACTCTCTATATGATCAGTTGTGTATTGTTGTTATATGCTTGAATTTCAGCAAACTTTCAAAAGTGACCTACTAAACAGAGACTAACATTGGTCATTACTACGGACATTCTGTGGACAAGAATGATCATAAAGATTAAAAAGGTTTGGTTCTTGTCAAATACTAATGATCACAGAGAGTACTATCATCATCTACATTTTGGGGCCCATGTTTGTTAAAAGGAGGATATTGAAGGAATGGTGAAGTTTCCACCTTCACATGTATCCAAATATTCATATCCTTGGCCTAATTTAACCAGAGCAGAAAGCTACGTTTGTCGCTTTTTCAATTTGTCATCATGAAGACAAAACAAGTCAGACCCCACAAACTTATTCGGATATCCAAGTTTATTCTTATGCTAATAGAATAAGCAAGAGCATGTTCTGATTCCTTTTTTTGTGTGTAGTTGATTGAGATTTGAGCCTCTATAAGCCCAGGAAAGCACAACATTAGCATTTCTATGTGTAGTTGATTGAGATTTGGGTCTCTAATAGGCCCAGTAAGCATAACAATTAGCCAATCCAGTTATAGATTCTTGGAACAATTTATAGCACGCAAATACAACGAGAAAGATAAATGGAAACTAAACATTAGCCAAACTGAAGGATCAGTTAAACAAGAGTTTTCACTAAATTCAATATCGCATTGTAAGTTGTAAACCATCAAAACTATCAAAAACAGATATAAAGACCATCATCATAGAACTTGAGTTGCAATGCAAATGAAATGGTTGAAGGACTTTGACCAGCTCTATGGATTCCTTAAGCCACAAGAGTGCTTGCTGTGGTAGATTCGCTGAAAAAAACAACAAGAAAATGAGGATCAAAATCCAAAGTAATTGATCAAAAAAAAAGTTTTAGAGAGTACTTACTATTTCCAGACAGGAGGGAGCTTCTTGGTCTTCTTGTAGTAACGAGCAAGACGGTGGATTCTGCTCTCAACAAGAATCAACCTGAACTTGGAATCCTTGTCTTTCCTGTTCCTCTCAAGGTGCTTGCGGATAGCAACTGCTTTCTTGATCAGGTGGTAGAGATCCTCAGGGATCTCAGGTGCAAGACCTTCATGAAATAAAAATATAAAATTGCCTTGAATCTTTAGTTATCCAAAACAAAACAAAAAAATGAAAGAAGACTATGGATAAAGGAATTGAAACAATACCATGAGCTTTCAAGATTCTCAAAATCTTGTTTCCTGTAACACTCTTCACCTGTGGGATACCGTGAGAGTCACGAAGAATGACACCAATCTGAGATGGTGTCAAACCCTTCTTCGCAAACTTGCAAATTGACTCATCAACCTAATGTGCATCATAACAAAAACGTCAGGGGCCAATCACAGTAAACACATTCCTTACAAAACAACATCTAGTAACGAGAGACCAGCAAACACATTACTATTAATCACATCACAGATACTATACATAATAAAATCCACAGAACTAGCTACCAGATCGAGCTCCTAACTTCAAATTACATCTTACATCTTATCTATCAGCAAAGATAGTGAAACCCTTCAACTAAAACACATCGTAACTGCAAATGAAACCAATCTTCAATACTTCTTGTCCTAGACTATGATTAATCATATGCTTACACTTGCGAGTATGTAGCAAAACATTTCAAACAAACATAAAACTTAGATTTGATCAGTGAATCTTACATCCTGGGAGGTTGTCTTAAGCCAGCTCGGGGGTGAGCGCTTGTATGGCAAAGCAGATGCTGAGATTCCCTTACTACACAACACAAAAAAAACAGACAAAATGTAAGAGAACTAGTTTTCAAACAATACTCAATCGGACACGATGACGAAACAAGAAGACGAACCCTTTAGAGTGAAGCCTCCCCATGCTGACGACTGTTAACGGAGTTCGCTTTCTCTGAGAACGTTCTTCCTCGGTTTCGTGCGGCTGCTACTGCGCTAAAGAGTTTTAAAAACCTAATTGATGTTTGTTTATATACCCTCTTACTGTCGTAGGTCATTTTCATTTTCGTTCAAGAACCCTAACAGGCTTTGTTTTTAAAGGCCCATTAGAAACCCCCTGCAATAAAAAGGAGGCACTGAGGCCCATATTAAACGCTGAAGACAACCCTCTTGCGTTAACATGATGTCTTCATTCTTGAGAGAACAAAAGCTGGAGTTATATATCAAAGAAATGTCTTGTTATTTGTTTTTTTCTCTTTAATTGGACACAAACCCAACGATTGTAATGTAAGTTAATGAACCCATTTTTTTGTGAACTGAAATAAACCTATTTTCGAAAGTGTATCCATGACCATTTTCGTGATAGATCACAAAGCATTTATTAAAACTAATATCTTTGAATTGATTATGTAGGTTAGCCAAAAAACATGAATGTTAATTTTGATACCAATTGACATAACCTAACTTCATATCTGCTAATCTTAATGGTGATTCAAATAATTCAGTATAACAGTTAAAAAAACATATTCTATTTGGTTTATATATTTTTTTCTAAATTGAAGTAAGAAATTAGGTTTTTGAAATTTATAAACATGTATTTAAACATCCATAAATTATGATTTACATTATTAATAAAACCCCATAAATGTTTAAGTAAGCCAAAAACATGGATCTTAAACATTCATAAATTATCGTTTGCTTCAATAGATAGTTTATTTTTAGTCTTTTTTTCTTTCCCTGCATATCATTCACAACAGTCTTCAACATACACACAGTACATTACAAACCACTATTCCCATGACACATACAAGTTTTAGTTTTCTCAACAGCAGATACACAAAAAGTTCCTATTGAAAATATTGAATCAACAACATTGAAACAAAACGTCTCGTTTAAGTTAAAGGCTTATATTGAATACAAAGTTGAGCATCCCAAAGAAGATGTAACAAGTGGAAGAAAAAAGGGAATGAAGGAAGACACGTGATGATTGGGTTAAACAAATGTCAATGCCTAGTCCATCCTTAAAGCCAAACCTCACCCATTTATTAACCTAACTGCCTAACCGTCTTTGTTATCACCTTCCTCCTTCATCAACTTCTCTTTTTATATATATATAAAAACGTTTCTTCTCCCTAAAGAAAACACACTTGAGATTTCATCATCGAAAGAGATAAAGAGATAGAGAGAGAAGTTATAGATAATAAGTAACGATCATGAAGCTCGTCTGGTCGCCGGAAACTGCCTCTAACGCTTACATACACACCGTTAGAACGGTACGAAATTCTTACTAAAAATACTCTAAATCATTGTGCATATTTTGTTACAGCTGAGCTATTTTTTCTTAAAAGAACTTCTTGAATTGGATATATATGAAGTATAATTCAATGGTTATTACGATATTTTATGGTTATTTGAAACGGTATTTTTAATATGTGACTGTTGTTTAAATGTTCTTGATGTATATGAAATTAGAATCTTGATCTTGTTTCTAATTATATATATGTGTGATTCTTGAAGTGTAAAAGCTACAAAGAAACGAGCGTGGCCGAGTATTTATCGGCTACGGCGGCGGGATGGAACACAAGGCTGATCGTGGAGACTTGGAAACGTGGAGACCCGATCGCCACCAGTGTCGGACTAGCTGTCGCGGCCATACATACATGCGGAAGACACGTATGCATAGTTCCTGACGAGGAGTCAAGATCGGAGTACGAGACCCTTATGAAAGGAGCCGTTGTGAGCGAAGCTACGGAGATAGTGGTCGGAGACTCGGTGGAGGACGTGGTGGATAGACTCTCCGGCGTGGACTTCTTGGTGGTAGACTCAAAACGCGGTGAGTACGTCAAAGCGTTGGGGCTAGCGAACATGAGCAAAATGGGTGCCGTTTTGGTGTGTAAAAACGCCACGCAGAAGTCTATCCCTGGATTTAAGTGGCACCGTGTTTTGAGACGAGGTACACGTGTGGTGAGATCGGTGTTTTTACCCGTCGGGAGAGGGTTAGATATCGCACACGTGGGAGCTAGTGTTGGTGGTGATTTGAAGAAGGTTCATAGCCGTTGGATTAAACACGTTGATCCTCGGTCAGGAGAAGAGCATTTGTTCAAACGTAAATAGAAAATAATCTTGGTAATAAGACCATTTAAAGGAGAATTTTTAAGTTCCTTTTATGTGATTCTTGTAAGCAAGAATGTTGACTGTGATAGATATTAGTTTTTAATATAATTTTGAAATATTTTTCTTTTACACAGAAAATAATATATTTCTACTTTTATGTATGTTAAAGAAGGAAACACATCAAAAATTTCAAAATTGCAAATGGTCAAGAGTTGGTAAAAAAAAATCCCAAAACTAAATAAATGTAAAATCTTTCACATCTTTATAAAATAACACAAAACATCTTCCATTTTCATTTTCGTACTCATCCATGTCTCAACGTTAAGAGCATTCTGTCTCTTCTCTCTCACATCTTGTTTGATCCAATAGCCATGACGGCACGCTCATCATCATCATTTTCACCTAGAAAGCTTCATTATCCTATCGATGACCATGATAGGATCAGCAAACTCCCAGACGAGTTACTGCAAATGATTCTCTCAAAATTGACCACCGAAGAAGCTGTAAGAACAAGTGTTTTATCGTCACGATGGGTGGATGTGTGGAAATGGAGGTCTCATCTCGTCCTCGACTTGAACAAGATCATGGAAAAAACCCGCGATGAACATATGCACCGAGTTTCTCTTCAGGTGGCTAGGTCAATGACCAAGGTTCGTCAATTCTCTTCTCTCTTAGGTTTTCATTTTAATCATTTTCTGTACGAAGACATGTTATATGTGAATCAACTATATGATGTTAATATACGTTACATTATTCAACAGATTTAAAACTAGTGGATAAAGAACCATAGTAATGAATGAGAATCTAGAAGTGATGTGTTGCGTTACTCCACTTAGAACACATACAAACAAAACTACATGATACTTATTTATGGCTTTCAGTTGTAAAAGATTTAACTTTTGATATTTGATATATATATTTATATATAGTATATATATAGTATATGCTTCATACACAAATTATTTGAAAACAAATCATGCACACATAGTCTAGACCACATTTCTTAATATATATAAGTTTTGATAAACAACTTCTATTCTGTCCATTAGGTTGTGCATTCAGGGATTCAGGTGCAATCAGATTTTGGATTTTTGGATTTCAACTCCATTCCAATATTATAAAAGTTTGGTTCAGATTCGATACATGTTTAATTGGGTTCGGTTTGGTTTAGCAACATTTCTAATAACTGGTTGAACCAAATATAATTTTTAGTTCCAAATTTTAATTGGGTTTTCGGTTTTAAAATATTGTTTTATACTTAGCTAAATCTGAAAACTAAATAAATTTCTAAAGAAAACAAAGACCAAAAATTAAAAACTTGAAATGAAAAATGAAAAATGCTTGTTTCATGATTCTTTTTGGTTCTAATGTAATTAAATTTAAAGAATAAAAAGAATGAATTTATAGAACCAATCTCAAAAACTATGTGCAAACACATCATATTCAATAAACTTGAAGCATAAAACAATAAATTCGATAGTTTGACTACAAAGAAAAAGGAAGAACGCCAAATACTAAAATATATTAAATTTAGTATTTGAGTTAATTATTCATATACCATATATTTATTTTAGGTACTCAATGAAATCTTAAAGTATTTTGGGTACATATTCGAGATTAAGTTCAAGTTTGGTATGATTATTTTTCTAGAATTTTGAATTTATATTTTTTTTTTTGGATATTCGTTGGAGTTTGAATTCAGTTTAGATAAAATTCATAACCCAAAATACCATGAAAAAAAAATTATTCGGTATTTATATTGGATTTAGTTCGAATTTATTTTTCTCAGGCTATGTTATGTTTAGGTTCCGGATTGAGTTTATTTCCCCACCATACCATGTATGGAGATGTTTGTACATATATAATACCCTAAAATTAATACAGTGAACGTTTTTTTTCAAAAAAAATCTAATCATTTTGTGTTCTGAAGACTTTAGAGAATCACCGTGGCCACCTAGAGAGCTGCAACATTCATCATTACGTATCCCAATGTAATGATCGTACGCTTGAAAGTTGGATCGACACAGCGACTCGTTTGAAACACACTAAGGATCTCACACTTACAACCTATATCCCTCGTTGTATAAGGCGGTACAATTACAAAGGAACTAGTTTGCTCGACTTGCTCCCTGCAGATACATTTTCACATCATAGCCTCAATTCACTATCACTTGGTGGATACACCCTAATAGGTTCACAAGTCTTTAGCAATTGCAAGAATCTTAAGACCCTCAAGCTTATAAACAGGTTCATCTCAGACGCTAGTGTCCTTACCGAAGTTTTAGCAGCTTGCTCCTCCCTCGAGATGATTGTGTTGAATGTCGAATTCCTAACCCGACATGGTGTGTTGAAGATTGAGAACAACAACTTGAAGTTCTTGCAAGTGACCTTCCCTTACAAGCTTGATAGGTTCGAAGTGGATGCAACTAGTGTAGATGTTCTTGACGTTAAGTTTATCAAAGATATGAGAGACAACTTCATCCTCACTTCTCCCAACATCCGAGTTAATGGACATTCTTGGGATCCTCATAGTATTCATAATCCTCACCTCTTGTATAATATCTCATCCTATCTTGCTCAGGTACGTACAAGCTTACTTAACACAAGAGATGTGGATATATATTTTGAGAATAATATATTATTGAATCTGAATTAGGAGGAAAAAAACATTTGGCATGAGCTTATGCTGACCGGTTTTGATGATAAGAAACGGTATGGATCATTATCAGTGAGTGTAGATATAAATGATCCTAAAGAAGTGGAGATACTGAAGGAAGTTTTGCTTATGTGGGCTACTAACAAAATGGAAAATCTTGAGATCTTGTTGAAGGTACATTCATTTCATGGTTATATAACTTGATCATATTTTTTTTATTTTTTTTTGTATAACTTGATCACTTCTGTCATTATCATATTTTAATTTCAGAACAACAAAGCTCCTAGAGAAGAAAGTGAATGTTCTACTAACAACAAAGCACATACAAATGTGTTGGAGGATGCAAAACCGTTCCCTAACGCTGCTTTTCGCGTTTATAACGTGCGGTTGTATAATTTCGACGGTTCGAATGAGGAAGAATTTGCGTTTGCTTCCCGTTTGGTGATTCAAAAGACAGTGGTTAGAAAGATGATGATTGAGACCTCGTTGTTTCCTACGGCGGAGAAATTAAAGGTAGAAGCTGCTGTGGCCAAGTTGATGAAACTTCCTAAAGGTTACAAACGTCTTCGTATTGAATGCTTCTGATGATGAAACTTCTATTTACTAGCTTTTTATTTTATAATTTGAGGATTCTATGGTTTTAAAAATTTGGATAACTCTGTGTTTCGGTACTTGTTTTCTGTTTAGCGTTTGAATTTTTTTTTTGTGACAAAAGGATCTTTACATTTACTTTGTCTTATCATGAATATTATCTGATTTGTTTTATTGTGTTCTTGTGTTTAGTTAGTGATTTTGCAAAAGATAGTACGTTATATATGAACCTATATAATAGAAATAGGATTATGTTCACTCGGCATATATAACAAAACCAGATCATGTACGTAAACAATTGTTTATAAATATTCAAGTAAACGAATTCTAAAGTTACAACATAATATTTTTGCTATACGAAAATTCAGTTATTGCTATTAAGGGCATGATTATTGTGGGATTCTTAGGGTGAAGTTTTTAACGTAATATAAGAACTATTTTTTTTTTTTTTAGTTAAAGTTAAGAGACAGTTCTTATATTATGCTAAGAATCACATCTTAAAAATCCCGCAATAATCACTAGTTTGTTTCTTGAATTAGGGTATGTTATGTTTTTTGGCATAAGGATTATACGTTAATGTACGAGAATTATCGCCGTGTTATCGTAAAAGGGTATTAAAAACTTTTTTGCTATGGTTGAAATGAAATACCTAATTTTTACCTTAATTCGATACAAAACTATTTTGGCATCATTAATTTTCTTGCTAATAAGTTTTCCGGTAGTAATCGTCTAAACCCAATAACTCTTAATTTAATATAAGAAATTGGTGCAAAAAAAAGTTTACTTATAATTCTGATTATTTTATGTGTCAAACTTTGAAATTGATTTAAGAGATTGTAAATGTTATTTATGGGATTACTCTGAAAAGGGAAACACAAAATTGTACTTTTAAAAATTGCCACATATTTCACGCCTAAAATAATTTCGGGGCCATGGGTCTAATTAATATAAACCAAAATAACACATTTGTATTTATTTGTTGTGCACATTAAAACAATCACCTTGCAATTGAAATATTTTTCTTTTACACAGAAAATAATCTATTTTTATAGATTTTATGTATGTCAAAGAAGGAAACACATTTAAAAGTCAACATTGCAAATGGTCAAGGTTGGTAAAATTCTTTTCCAAAAAAAACAAATACTCCATACAATCTTTCACATTTTTCATAAACAACACAAAACATCTTCAATTTTCATTTTCATATCCATCCATGTCTCAACGTTAAGTGCATTCTATCTCTTCTCTTCTCTTCTCTCTCACTTTACTTTCTTTCATCTTCTTTCAATAGCCATGACGGCACGATCATCATCGTCACCTAGAAAGCTTCAGTATCCTATTGATGACCATGATTGGATCAGCAAACTCCCAGATGAGTTATTGCAAATGATTCTTTCAAAATTGTCCACCGAAGAAGCTGTAAAAACAAGTGTATTATCATCACGATGGGTGGATTTATGGAAATGGAGGTCTCATCTCGTCCTCGACATGAACAGGGTCTTGGAAACAACCCCCGATGAACATGTGTACCAAGTTTCTGTTCAGTTGGCTAGGTCAATGACCAAGGTTTGTCAATTATCTTCTCTCTTAGGTTTTCATTTTAATCATTTTCTGTACGAAGGTTTGTCTTTCTCTCTGTAAATACAAATGGATCGGCCTATAGAAGAATGTTTGGATAGATGATTGTACATTTGGATTTGTAGTAGAAGACATGTTATCTATAATCAACTATATGATGTTAATATACATTACAATATTGATAGCTTTAAAAGTAGGTAAAGAACCATAGTAGTGAATGAGAATCTAGAAGTGATGTGTCGCGTTACTCCACTTAGAACACATACAAACAAAACTACTTGATACTTATTTATGGCTTTCAGTTGTAAAAGATTTAAATTTTGATATTTGGTATATATATATATAGAATATGCTTCACACACAAATTATTTGGAGACAAATCATGCACAGACTGACAATATTTCACTATATATATATAAGTTTTGATAGACAACTTCAGTTCCATACATTAGGGAAGGACATTCCGAGGACCAATTGGTTTCAATTCATGTTAAATTGTTTTTTTTTTTATATTTCAGCTCCATTCGAATATTGTAAAAGCTTGGTTTAGATTCAGTATATGTTTAGTCGGGTTCGATTTGGGTTTAGTAACATTTCTAAAAACCGGGTTAACTCAATATAATTTTGGGTTTTGAATCTTGATTGGATTTTCGTTTCAAAAATGATGTTTTGTATTTAGCTAAACCTGTAACTAAATAAAAATTCAGTAAAACAAAGACCAAAATTTTAAAATCTGAAATGAGAAATGGTCTTGTCACGATTCTTTTTGGCTCTAGTATTATTTTGACAATTAAACTAAAGAGTAAGGACAAAGAAATTAGAGAAAAACTTCAAAACTATGTACAAACACATCATATTCGATAAACCCGATAAACTTGATTATAGAGAAGAAGAAAAAATACCAAATATCAAAATATATTAAATATATTAAATTAAGTATTTGAGTCAATTATTCATGTAACAAATATATGTTTTAGATACTAAATAAAATTTTAGAGTCTTTTGGATACTTATTTGGATTACGTTCGAGTTTGGTATGAGTATTTTTCTAAAAAATTTCTAAAATTTTGACTTTTTTTTTGATTTTTTTGGATATTCATTCATGTTTTGATTCAGTTTTGGATAAAACCTATAGTCTGAAATGCCTTGAAAAAGGTCTCATTCAATATATATGTCGGGTTTGATTCAGATTCATTTTTATATGATCGGATTAAGTTTGAGTTTGCGGATTCTGTATCTGTCCACCCCTGCATGAAATTAATACAGTGCACTTTTCTTAAAAAAAATTCTAATCATTTTGTGTGTTTAAAGGCTATAGAGAATCACCGTGGCCACTTAGAGAGCTGTATTATTCATCATAATGTATCCCAATGTAAGGATGGTACGCTCCAAAGCTGGATCGACACAGCGACTCGTTTGAAACACACTAAGCATCTCACACTTACAGCCCATATCCCTGGTTATATAAGGTGGTACAAAGGAGCTAGTTTGCTCCGCTTGCTCCCATATACATTTTCACATCATAGCCTCACTTCACTGTCACTTTGCGGATTCAGCCTATTATATCCACACGCCTTCGGCAATTGCGGGAATCTTAAGACCATTAAGCTTTTAAACATGGTCATCTCACAGGCTAGTGTCCTAACCGAAGTTTTAGCAGCTTGCTCCTCCCTCGAGGTGATTGTGTTGCAAGTCGATTTCCTAACCCGACTTGGTGTGCTGAAGATCGAGAACAACAACTTGAAGTTCTTGCAAGTGACTTTCTCTAACGAGATTGATAGGTTCGAAGTGTATGCAACTAGTCTAGATGTTCTTGACATTAAGTTTATCAAAGGTAAGAGAGAGAACATCATCCTCGTTGCTCCCAACATCCAGGTTAACAAAAATGCTTGGGTGAGTGATCACGGTGTTCATAATCCTCACCTCTTCTATAATGTATCATCATATCTCGCTCAGGTACAAACTTAACTAACACAATCATTTTGTATATTTTTATAATAATATATATAATATATATATAAACATTTTGACAAGTATGATATATACTGAATCTTAATTAGGAGGAAAAAAACATTTGGCGTGAGCTCTTGGTGAACGACTTTCATGATATGAAACGGTATGGATCTTTATCAGTGAGTGTAGATATAACTGATCCTAAAGAAGTGGAGATACTGAAGGAAACTTTGCTTATGTGGGGTACTAACCAGATGACAGAGCTTGAGATCTTGTTCAAGGTACATTCATGTCATGGTTAAATTCTCATTATTGGATAGAACTTGATCACTTTTCTCACTCATATATCATATCATATTTTCATTTCAGAACAAGAAAGCTCCTAGAGAAGAAGGTGAATGTTCTACTAACGACAGAACACAAGCAAAACCGTTCCCTAACGCTGCTTTTCGCGTTTCTAACGTGCGGTTGTATAATTTCGACGGTTCGAATGAGGAAGAATTTGCGTTTGCTTCCCGTTTGGTGATT
>MU109695.1:4256-14374 GCA_012274485.2 Sinapis alba | reverse complement strand
TGTACAGTCCTGTCTACAGAAACTACCGTTAAGAAGTTTTGTTAAAGAAACCAAGAGATTCTTATTGTAATTCACAACATTTTATAGTTCTTGAGAGGCTTTGTATCAGTTGATATTGTTGTTTGTTTGTTTTCTATTTCTTCTACATTATTATATGTTTTGAGAGTACTCAACTCTTTTGTCCTTGCTTCTTGTTTGACGAATAATAAATTTAAAATTTCCGAATTCTTATTGGTCTTAAAAGCTACATTTTCACATCTCATACGATATACTTCTGAACTAATGGGAAGGAATATATGCTTGTTGTCTTAAATCCTTTTCTAACTTGTGGCCACAAACTAAAGGAGGAAATCAACACTATTTACAGTGCAATATTAGATAGTAACCTGACATTTTCCATTATGAAAATAACCAAAAGAAGATGTGAAAACCGCATTATGATGAAGAAACATGTGATCAACAAAGTGAATTACAAAATTTGGTAGGAGGCTATATTCGTTTTACCATCCAAATGAGCCATAGATAAGAGTGTTGTTCGTTTAGACTTTAAATCACAACTCATTTAAATGGTTTTTCTAAATAAATTTTGTAAATTTATATTTGATTTTAAAAACTAGTCACCTGAACTAAATTGAACCATCTGGTTGGAGATGGTTCAGTTAAAATGATATAATATGGATTATACTTTTAATATAATTCATAAATTATATACATAAACCTAATATTATTTTACGTGTTCATTCTCTATCTCCCTCTCGCCGTCACTCTCAAATCTCACCTTCTCTCTCGACATGAAAGGAGTTTGAAGTTCTCACCTCACCATCTTTCTCTCGCCATGTCTCGTCTCTCCTTTGCAGTCTCTCTCTCTCGAGCTCCTTTGTGTTCGTTTCTCTTTTTCATAGAGCTATTGATTCACTTGGGTTTATGCTTGTGTTCATCATAGATCTATAGATTAACTTGGGTTTATGATGGATTTGCTTATTTATGTGTTTGAGAATGTGTTTCTGAAATTTAATTTGCTTGTGATTATGCTTGCTACTGGTTGTAGAGTTGAGACCAAAATCTTTTCTAGACTCTTGGATGAAGCTTTCTTGTTTATGAAATGTGGGTTTTAGTTGAACAGCTTGCAAAGGATGATTATGTGAGACTGACAAGTCCCTATTTTTTACCTGGGAAACTACAGTTCTACAGTGGAAGATTGGTTAAAAATGATTGGTCGATTTCAAAAGTATTAATTTATATATTTTAAAATTAAATTAGGGCAATTTCGGATTAAAAGGACAAACCCTGCTCTTCGTCAGATAAGCATTTTTGGCTTGGGTTCGCAAATTGGGAAACCTAGGTTTTTAAATTAGCATTTGTACAAACATGAGTTTCAAATAGCATGATGAGAAAGGCAAGGCAAAGGCAGACAATGGATATAATGTCAGTGAAGGTAAGGGATATTCAACCCGTACACCACATCATTTACTACAATGCAGTTATTACGAAGTTCTTTTGTTACTGATTGTGAGTCAGAAGTCCAATCTTTGTCTAAAGAATGTTCATTTATTACATATTTTGTTTAATTTGTTAATAATTAACTTGAGTTTTGTTGTAAGTGTTCATAATTTGTACATTGTTATTATGGCAAGAAGGTGGATTATGTACTACAATGGTGAATTGGATTTCAAGGTTGACAATGATAGAATGGGGAGTACACTCAGTGTGAAGTTTATAACCGTTGTTGATAAGTTTAAAGAAAGATTTATTGAGGAATATGGTTTGGTCGGAAATGTTTCCGTCGAACTGTCATATTAGCTTTATAACGGTGTATCTAGTATGACGGGTGAAAGACATGTTCCACTTTAAATTTTCAACAATGAGGACTACAAAATCTTTAGGTCGGTTCTAAGGATAGACAAATCAGTAAATATTTTATCACATTCAGGGAGACTGTAGATGGGAAATTTATATTCTCAGACCGAAGCGATGCATTATTTGTAATGAAGTTGATGGCATCAGTGATATCCGAAATGGAACTACATGTGCAAATGTAGTAGGTGATATGAAGGTTGTTACTGGTAATAAAATTGAAGATGGTGATATTGAACTGTCAAATGATGATATTATTATGATATATATTTAAGAAAAAATAGTCAAAATTTACAGTTTGAGACACTTTCTCGCGTCTAGAAACGCTCTCTAGCATCACTCCGGAAACGTATGTTCCGGCAACCTTTTTTCAAAATTCTGGCCGTAACGGTCAGCTCTTTTTATAAAAACTACCGGAATGGTGAATCTTATGATCGATCATCCACGGATTCGGGTATTGCTACCTGTTATTATCTCGCATCTCATCACGAAATTATGAGAAGAAAAGTCAAGACAGCTATCCATATGTATCCCATTGATGGTCTAAAACCTCTCGATTCCTTAAAGGATAAGAGGAGACAATCATGGCGGAATATCTCAATTGGAATAATCAAGATTTTCTGGGATTGGATTATGGAAAGTAGAAGTAATCCCAACTCCGGATTGTGGACTCTGAGAATCTCTGATTATACGGAGGATTTGGCCACCGTCAAGCAAGCGAGTGTTAATTTGGAAAGTAGAATCAGATCTGGGAATCAATCAACGCAATCATCGTCCCCCCTTCCTCATCATCTGCCTTGGATGATCTTTCTTTCCCCGTTCCAGAGATCATCTGCAATAAAGCTGGATACGAGTTATCCCATTATAAAACAGAGGACGAGGAAGGCCTTTTCCCATTTGCTTTCTCATAGCTTACTAACATCTCCTCTCCCTCACTTCCACTCAAGCATGTCTCGTCATTTTGAGCGATCGATGCCGAAGAGAAACTCGGCCCTAAACCTCGACCCCATCGTCATTGATGCCTTTGATAACTCTGACCTCCTTGCAGCTTATGATCTGACTCTGGTGGGACGTGTCTTGAACACGGACTTACAAGCTCACAGAGTCAAGGCTCTGTTGGCTCTTATGCCTCAAGCTTGGCAACTCGAAGGAAGAGTTCAAGGCGTGGAAGTAGGAAGAGGAAAATTCCACTTCAGGTTTAACACTGAGGAAGATCTCCAGGGAGTTCTGGAGAAGAGACCTTTCTTCTTTGATCAGTGGATGTTCCCACTTGAGAGATGGGTTCCAAGTGTGAGAACAGACTTCCCTTCAACGATGGTCTTCACGGTTTTCATTGAAGGAATTCCGGAGCATTACCACAAAGAACAAACAGTGAAGGGCATTGGTGAGAAGCTAGGGGAACTCATCCTGTGGGATGTTAAGCAAGCCAAGGTCAGAGTATCGGTGGAATGCGAGAAACCATTGCAATTTGAAAGGCGTGTGCAGTTCTCAGCGACAGGAGATGAGGTCGTGGTGTATTTCAAATACGACAAACTGCAAAAGTGGTGTTTCATCTGCCATAGATTGAATCATGATGGCAAAAGATGTCCTGACTTGGAGAAGGAGAGAGCGCATGTGTCAAAACATGGGTACAAAGACAGGAATCTGAGACAGCAAGACGTCCTTAGAGGCGAGCTCAGTCCTTACGAAGGTCAGGGGAAAGCTCCCAAGTACCAGACATCTAAGCAACAAAACTTCGCTAAGCCACCGATTAATCGCAGATTATTTGCCGATAAGGAAGCGTCTCCAAAACCAAAACTCGGAGGTTCATCTGAGAAGATTGCTGTGGAAACAACTAAGACTTGGGTGGTTAAATCTTTTGGGGATAAGAATGTAAACCATCCAAAGGAAGCAGAGAAAAGGATTCCACGGGATCCCATTGATGAAATTCCAAAGAAAGGAACTTTCAAACCGGCTTCTTGGTACCGCGAACCTATTTCAGAAACAGCAAGAGCAGTATCAGACCCAGGAAAGACCACGAGCAGAAGATCAAAGTCAAACGAGAAACTGCCTGCGAAACTTGCGCTGCAAGGTAAAGCTGTAGTATCGGCATGTAGCCAAGTCTTGGTGAATCCCACTGACGTGGAGGAAGTTATATCCCCCCTCAAGGAATTGTTGTACGTGAAGAGGCCCCGGGAAGGTGGAGATGAACGGGGTGGGAGAAGAGGAAATATCGTGAAGAGCCGTCTAGGACCTCGGTCTGATGTGGCGTTGCAAGCAAAGAAAAAAATTGCAAGAAGTCCATACCGTAATGTCAACCCGAGGAAGAGACAGGCCATGCCCTACGAGGAGTCTCCAAAGAAGAAGGTGCTTGATAAGCGTGTTCAAGAATCATCCCCACCTGCTCTCTTGGTGGGCCCGGCTAACGGGAAAAAGAAAGAGGATTTTAAAAAGCTGGTGGTGGAGGAAATCCCACCGGCAAACCCAATATGATACTAAGTTGGAATTGCCAAGGAGCTGGTAGCTTTTTGGCAATTCGTCACCTGAGGGAGATCCGTCAAAAGTTTTTCCCGGGTACCATGTTCTTGATGGAAACTAAGAATAAAAGAGATTTTTTACAAGATCTCCAAGTTGAGTTTGGTTACGATTTTCTATTTACGGTTGAACCTTCGGGTCTCAGTGGCGGTTTAGCCCTTTTTGCTTTGTCTGAATTTAATGTCCAAGTTTTATCTTCCAATAATAGAGTCATTGATGTATCGGCAACATTTGATGGCAATAAAATTTATATCTCTTTCGTTTACGGAGATCCTGTCATTAATCAAAGACAACATGTTTGGGAGCAACTAGCTAGGATTAGTATTTCACGCTCTAATGCGTGGTTTATGGTTGGCGATTTTAATGAAATTAATGATAACCATGAGAAATCAAGAGGATGCATTAGAAGTGAAAGTTCTTTTATAGACTTCCGTCTAATGCAACAAAACTGTGGTATGATCGAGCTACCTTATTCTGGAGATTGTTTGTCCTGGGTAGGAAGAAGGCATAACTACCTTATAAAATGCAGACTTGATCGGGCAATGGGAAATGCTGAATGGTTCAGTCTGTACTCAAGTGCATCTTCAAAATATCTCCGGTTCATGGGTTCCGACCATCGGCCAATTCTCACTTACCTTTCCAATAGAAGGAGAAGAGGCTGGAAAAAATTTCGCTTTGATAAGCGCTGGACATCGAAAACCGGTTTCGAGAATATCGTTCGTGAAGGTACGATAGATATTGAGAATAATAATAACGATATCTCCTTCCACGATCGGGTCAGTAGATGTCGATCCACTATTGCCAGATGGCGTAGAGAGGAAAATTATAATACTAATAAAATCCTGGAAGAGCTAAAGGATAAACTCGATAGGAGTCAAGTGGATCAGACAATGTCGGCGGCAGAAGTATCCTCAATACGGGATCAATTACAAAAGGCCTATGAAGAAGAAGAATCTTTTTGGCAACAAAAAAGCCGTAATCTATGGTTTAAGAAAGGCGAAAGGAATACAAAATTCTATCATGCTACAACCAAACACCGTCGAGCTCGCAATCATATTAATGGGCTAAATGACAGTAGAGGGGTTTGGTGTGAAAATGAGAGGAAAGTTAAAGCCATTGCTGAAGCATACTTTAAAGAAATCTTCTCATCATCTTCTCCCACCGATATCGAGGCTTCGCTAAACCATGTGGAAAATACTATCTCTCCGGAAATGAGTGAGAGCCTTTGTCGAGAAATACTACCCGCTGAAATTAAAAAGGCAGTCTTTTCTATCCATCCTGAAAAAGCCCCTGGACCTGATGGTATGACAGCACTTTTTTACCAAAAATACTGGAATACCATTGGCACTCAAGTAATCAAGATGGTTCAAGACTTTTTCATTTCTGGCTCTTTTGATACCCATCTAAATGAGACGAACATTTGTTTAATCCCAAAATCTGAACGACCAAGAGATATGGCGAACTTTCGTCCCATAAGTCTTTGCAACGTGTGTTATAAAATCATTTCGAAGGTGCTTTGTCAAAGACTCAAACGCTATCTGCCAAGTATAATTTCGGAAACTCAATCTGCTTTTGTAGCAGGACGTGCTATTGCCGACAATATCCTCCTAGCACAAGAATGTTTCCATGCTCTGCGCACTAATAATAAATGTAAGAAAGAGTTCATGGCAATTAAAACTGACATGAGCAAAGCTTACGATAGAGTGGAGTGGGATTTCTTAGAGGCTATGATGAGGAGGATGGGTTTCCCGGATAAGTGGATCCAATGGATAATGAGATGTGTAAGATCAGTTTCTTATAGTGTCTTGATCAATGGGAACCCTACAGGACATATTATCCCTACTAGGGGTCTACGCCAAGGCGATCCACTCTCACCATATCTGTTCATACTCTGTACAGAAGTACTAATTGCTAATATAAGAAAGGCCGAGACCTTAGGTCACATAACGGGTCTTAAAGTGGCCCAAGCAAGCCCCCCGATCTCTCATCTTTTGTTTGCAGATGATAGCCTTTTTTTCTGCAAAGCGGAACCTGAGCAATGTAGCAGTCTTCTCAATGTCCTCGAGTTATATGGAAATGCCTCTGGACAAAGAATTAACTTTGATAAGTCAGCCATCACGTTCGGTAAAAAAGTGCCCCCAGAAAATATGGGAAACCTGAAGAACTCCCTAGGAATTAGTACTGAAAGTGGCAATGGCAAATATCTTGGCATCCCGGAACAACTTCAAGGGTCAAAAACTCAGATCTTCGCTTACGTACGGGACAATCTCCACCAGAAGGTTAATGGGTGGACTGCAAATTATCTGTCAAAAGCAGGAAAAGAAGTTATGATCAAATCTGTTGCGTCAGCCATTCCGACATTCCCAATGTCGTGTTATCTTCTTCCTAAAGGGCTCTGTAAGAAAATCTCTAGTGCTATTTCAAACTTCTGGTGGAGCTCAAGCTCTAACTCAAAAAGTATGCATTGGATAGCATGGGATAAATTATGTCTTCCTAAGAAGGATGGAGGAATAGGCTTTCGGTCTCTCGAAGAATTTAATTTGGCCCTTCTAGCCAAACAACTTTGGAGACTAGAACAAAACCCAGACTCTTTACTTACGAGAGTCCTCAAAGGAAGATACTTTAGGAATACTCACCCTTTTAAAGCTCCTAAAGCGTCAAGACCATCCTACGGATGGAGAAGTATCATGGCTGCGAAAGGACTGGTCAACAAAGGATTGAGACGTACGATCGGAACAGGGGAACATACGCTTGTCTGGGAAGATCCTTGGTTACCGGACGAAGTCGCTAGGCCCCCTGCGAGAACCCCGGACTTCGACCCTAACCTTAAACTGTCTGACCTAATCGCCCCGGGGAGAAAGACCTGGGATACCACTAAACTCAGGAATCTACTACACTCAAGCGATATACCATTGGCTAAAAGCTTATTTATTAGCAGGAATCCCAAACCAGATGGATATTGCTGGAATTTTTCCATATCTGGGAAATATACGGTTAAGTCAGGCTATATGCTTGCAAAATCAGCACCATATAATGTTATTGACTTTCAGAATCAGCTACCATCACTCAATCCGCTAAAGGAAAAAATCTGGAAAGTCAAGACGGGGAATAAATTTCGCCATTTTCTATGGCAAGCTTTATCGGGAGCAATAGCAGTAAATGAAAGACTCACCAAGAGACACATTGGAAATGATCCTANCAATCTCCACCAAAAGGTTAATGGGTGGACTGCAAAATATCTGTCAAAAGCAAAAAAAGAAGTTATGATCAAATTTGTAGCGTCAACCATTCCGACATTCCCAATGTCGTGTTATCTTCTTCCTAAAGGGCTCTGTAAGAAAATCTCTAGTGCTATTTCAAACTTCTGGTGGAGCTCAAGCTCTAACTCAAAAGGTATGCATTGGATAGCATGGGATAAATTATGTCTTCCTAAGAAGGATGGAGGAATAGGCTTTCGGTCTCTCGAAGAATTTAATTTGGCCCTTCTAGCCAAACAACTTTGGAGACTAGAACAAAACCCAGACTCTTTACTTACGAGAGTCCTCAAAGGAAGATACTTTAGGAATACTCACCCTTTTAAAGCTCCTAAAGCGTCAAGACCATCCTACGGATGGAGAAGTATCATGGCTGCGAAAGGACTGGTCAACAAAGGATTGAGACGTACGATCGGAACAGGGGAACATACGCTTGTCTGGGAAGATCCTTGGTTACCGGACGAAGTCGCTAGGCCCCCTGCGAGAACCCCGAATTTCGACCCTAACCTTAAAGTGTCTGACCTAATCGTCCCGGGGAGAAAGATCTGGGATACCACTAAACTCAGGAATCTACTACACCCAAGCGATATACCATTGGCTAAAAGCTTATTTATTAGCAGGAATCCCAAACCAGATGGATATTGCTGGAGTTTTTCCATATCTGGGAAATATACGGTTAAGTCAGGTTATATGCTTGCAAAATCAGTACCAGATAATGTTATTGACTTTCAGAATCAGCTACCATCACTCAATCCACTGAAGGAAAAAATCTGGAATGTCAAGACGGGGAATAAATTTCGCCATTTCCTATGGCAAGCTTTATCGGGAGCAATAGCAGTAAATGAAAGACTCATCATGAGACACATTGGAAATGATCCTAGCTGTCCTAGGTGTGGACATGGGGAGGAAACAATCAATCATATGATTTTTATATGCCCTCCAGCTATGCAATGTTGGTCCCTCTCTACGATTCCATCAGCCCCAGGAGTTTTTCCTTCACAAAATCTCTATTCTAATATAGATTATTTACTCTCTATGTCTAAGTTGGATGGTAATATGGAGGCTCAGACAAGAATTTACCCTTGGCTCATATGGTATATTTGGAAAGCTAGAAACGAAAAACTCTTTAATGGTCGGGAGATCTCACCTTTGGATACAACCGAGTTGGCAGTACGGGAATGTAATGCATGGTTTACCGCCAATGAGGAGATTGACCCTGGCGATATCATCCCCAATGAGAGGCAAAGTGATTCCCAAGATTCACCTATTTTTACTTGTAGAGTAGACGGTTCGTGGAAAAATAATGCTCTTACGAGTGGAGTAGGATGGATCTTGCAGTTGCAAGACGGATCAATTGATCTAATGGGACTCCAAGGCTGCCACAAACAAATCTCGCCACTCCATACTGAGCTAAAAAGTCTCACATGGGCATTGGATTGCTTATCTCGCCATCAACGTTTTTGTGATTACTTTGTTACTGATTCTCAAGAGTTAGTCACTATGATTAACTCTCCGGAAGATTGGCCAGCATTTGCAGCTGAACTTCATGAGTTCAAAACTCTTTGGACGTCCTTCCAGGACGCAAAAGTGGTTTACCAAAGCAGAACCAGAAACACCCAGGCAGACTTCCTTGCTAGGAATGCTCGAGCAAAGAATCGTATTTTCTCCTATGTCAATACGTCGGTTCCATACTGGATAGATGCCAACTTCTCGTCCCTCGCGGATTCGTACTAAGTTTCTTTACTTTGTACTCTTTATGTGAAAAAATATATATATATATATATATATATATATATATTTAAGAAATATAAATTGGTTATGCTTCAAAGTTTTTTGAATTGTATGAAGGGGAAGAAGTTGATTATGGTATGGGATATTTATAAGTGTGATTTTTTAAATTTTTATTCATTCAAACATAAACAAGAGTTACTCCACAACAGAAGAGTTCATACATAAACAGAGGGTAGACTTAGCTAACATGTCAACCAAAACATTTTCAGAACGAAAAGTAAAACAAAAAGAAATAGCATTGCAAAACTACGAGAGTCGAGAAACACCTAATGTCGATTAGACAATGTTGGTTTGCGACTTCCAGTATAGTTTTCTTTTTAGTATTTATTTATTATTTTTTATTTAATTAAAATATTAATACATTTGTCCAATTTTACTATTAATCTAAATTGTTTAAATATAAAAATGCACTAGAAAGATACATTATTATAAGTTATCACATTTTATTCTATTTTTTCGTATATTAAGAAAAATACAGTTTTTATTTGAATCTTGAATAATAAATTGTATATAATTGTCTTATTATCTATTAACTATTTTTAGTATGATTCTGCACCATGTAAAATACATTACTTATTTTACTAATTTATAATTAATATAAGATGACACATGTTTTAATTTAATAAAGAATTTAGAGAAATTTCCTTAAATAGTCCTTTTTAGTTTGTTTGTCACAAAAATAGTTTTTAAAAAAAGAAAATGACC
>MU109693.1:0-14385 GCA_012274485.2 Sinapis alba | reverse complement strand
TTGTCCAAGTTAGGCATTCGAAATATGTCATTGCCAACTTGAGGGGGAGTAATGAGAGGATAATGATATGTTCCTATTACTTAGGGGTTAGGCTTATCTACTTTCATATTCCTAGAGAGCTTAGGAGATCCATGTTGTATATATACCTTACCTTGGTTGATGAATAAGATACACACTTCAATACATACTTCATATTAGTTTGTTTTCTTAGACAAATCAGAGTGACTGACAGAGGAATGTTGTTCGTATTACTGCATTAGGAAGATTGCCCATGTTGAGTCTTACGTGCTTTCATTATGGACAATGGACTTTATGCCACTTTTTACCCTTACAACGTCCATGTGGATTTGTCTCATTGGTCAGATATAATACTTGTTGCATTGCTGGGTTTTTTTGTTATTTGTTTTTTCTTTTAATATAACTAGGACTCCGACAACTATGTATTAAGTTTTAAACATAATTTTAAAATGATTATATATAAAATGATGAGCATTAATAGAATAGAAATTCCATTAGATAGCCCATTTTAGTTTGTTTGTCATAAAAATAGTTTTTAAGGAAGAAAATGAACAAAATGTTTTTTTTAGAAGCTAAAAAATTAAATGCATTTATACCCCTAGTGTTAACTAATTTGCACTTTAGGGTTTAAAGTTAAGGGGTGGGTTTGGGGTTAGTGTTTCAAATTTCAAAAAAAAAAAAAAATCAAAATTTCAAAAAAAAAAAGTCTATTTTGGTCATTTTATTTTTTGAGGGCTATTTTTTGTGACAAAAACTTAAAAAAGGCTATTTAAGAGAATTGCCCTTAATAGAAGGGCAATTCTCTTAAATAGCATTTTTAAGTTTTTGTCACAAAAATAGCACTAGAAAAATAAAATGACCAAAATAACATTTTTTTTTCAAAATTTCATTTAAATTTTTTTTTTTGAAATTTGAAACCTTATCCCCAAATCTACCCCTTAACTCTAAACCCTAAAATCTAAATTAGTTAAACCTAGGGGTTTAAATGCTTATAAATAAAAAAATTAGCTTCTAAAAAACCTATTTTGGTTATGTTCTTCCTTAAGAACTATTTTTGTGAAGAACAAACTAAGGAAATTTCTCTTAATATAATAATAATTATATTAATACCCCTGAAACTGGGTTAATCTAAACAGAACAAATCCGTTTTCTTAGTAGCAAACATTGACTAACTAAAAAGAAGAAAGACAAACAAAGAAACAATACAACATGCTCTAGAGCTAAGGATTTGTAAAATTTAAAAGAATAGGATAGGAAAGAAGATTTCAGAGATACTAGTCCTCCTTCTCCGAAGAACATGAGTAACTCCTCAGAATCATACCTTACCGGAGACTTCACCGTGACTAAATCAATTTTTTATAAAAACAAGACACAATTTATCTAAGATTTTCTTTTGTTTTTAAGTTAATTGACTGTAAACAATAAAATCATGAAAACATGATGAATAATATACAAATACACTTTTAATAGAATTTATGATGTAGACTACAACTGCAGTCTACAAATCTATCATTGAAGTGTACACTTATTAGTTAACAACATAATCAAACCAAAATTTTGATAGTTCCATAAATATAACGTATTAACTTTTGAAATTTATTCAAGACCATTAGGATTCATTAACAAACATTATGAAACAATAAAATCATAAAAAACTTAATAAATAATACACAAATCTAACTTTTAATAGAATATTCTATGCAAACTCTAAATGTGGTCTGTAAAATAGTAGACTTGCTTTTCAATCTATGTATGTAGACTATCATATAAATCTATTCTTTGGAATAATTTTTTAATTGCAAAATTTGCAAGTTATTTTATGTATTTGAAAAAGTGATGATTTTGTAAGAGTAGGTTTATTTCCAGTTTATACTTTAAGAAAAGTTCGTATTGCAATTGATCCGAATTCACCCATTATTTGATTTTCAAAAGTAGACTTCCTTTTTAATCTATATTATTAAAAAAAATAATAATAAAAAAGAGATTGGTTTTGTAATTGACCAAGTTTGAATTTCTACAAGTAAATTTAAATGGAAGTCTACTCTCAAGTCCGACGGATAATGTTACACGAGCCAAGATTAATCTTGGTTCTGGATTGACCAGATGGATGAAATGGGCGAGATATGGAGTGATGGAGGTGGTCTGACCGGTAGATCGGGGAAGATGTTGATGTTGATGAACGGTGGGAAAAAGCAGGATGGTCGTACGACACTCTTCTGGATGCTCAGTGGATGGAGGATGAACGTGAAGTGGTTTGATGGATCCTGGCCAACTGGTCGTACGATACTCTTTGGCAAGAACAATGGATGATAGATGGATTTGAAGAATGGATCGAGAGACGCCACAAACTTGATGAAGGTAAGCATGATAAGTCTGGTTGATTTGAGTTACTTCTCACACACACAAAGATTTCAGGGAGAGTATTCTGTAAAGGTAAAAACAATTTTGTTTATTGATATGAGTTGAAAGATACAAGACTGCTTATATGGATTTATATAGTCATCCAATGCGGGTTGTCCTTCTTGGGGGTCTTGAAATAAATTACAATAATGACTGACTCATATCTGGGACTTAACTAAACGCTGACAAGGTGCCTGATTTATTCTGATTGGAAATTACAAGGAAATAAAGAAAATCACAAGGAAAACAAACAATTAGTCATAAAACCGATATTTAAGACTTACCTTGTTTAAAGATTCCTTTGACTGAAGATGCATCTAGACAACTTTATGGCTGGCTTTATTTGACTTGTCTAGATGATATGGACGTGGGCTAAGGTGGGCTGAGTTCCAAAATAAACAAGGAGAGGCCTTGGTTGGTTGGAAAAATGGGCCATTCTTGGACAACTTCTTTTGGGCTGGAAATCTCTTGTTCAACTCTTGGGCCAGCGTTGGCTTGGGTAAGGCTGGTTGGTTGAGCAAAGTCTCCAGACCTTGGTTGAACCTCTTTCTCATTTCTATTGTACCTGATCGAGTCGTTGGGCCGGACCTCATGGTTGGGATTTCTCTGGTTGGATCAGGGATGGTTCCTAAGTCTACATCATTGTCTCCCTCTTGTGAAGGTTCTGACCTCAGAACTGATTCATCTACATCATAATAAGATAGATCAGAAACTTTGAATGTAGACGAAACTTCAAACTCACCTGAAAGTTTTATTTGGTATGCGTTGTCATTGATCTTCTTGATGACTTTGAATGGACCGTCTTCTCTGGGTGATAGCGTGGACTTCCTTTGGGTAGGGAACCTGTCTGATCTCATATGGAGCCAGACCTAATCACCTGTTTCAAATGTAACCTTCTTTCTCTTTTGGTTTATGTACTTCTTGGTTTGCTCATTTCTTTTCTCCAAATTCTCAATGGCCTTTAGGTGTAGCTTCTTGACCTGCTCGGCCTTGGCCTGTCCATCATGGTTTATCATCAGGTCCTGGCCTAGAATGGTCGCCAAGTCTAGAGGCGTTTATGGCTTGAAGCCATACAAAAGCTCAAAAGGAGAAAACTTAGTAGACGAGTGTGTTACTCGGTTATAAGCAAACTCAATAAATGAAAGACAATCAGGTCAATTCCTCAAGTTTTTACCAACTATGGCCCTTAAGAGGGTTGAGAGAGTGCGGTTGGCAACTTCAGTTTGGCCATCTGTTTGTGGGTGACAAGATGTTGAGAAAAGAAGCTTGGTTCCTAGCTTCCTCCAAAGTGTTTTCCAGAAGTGGCCTAGGAATTTAGGATCTCGGTCAGAGACTATGGTCCTTTGCACGCCATGGAGTCTAACAACATCCCTAAAGAACAAGTCAGTTGTTTGTATCATAGGATTTGTTACATGGAATGAAATGCGTCATATTAGAGAACCGATCAACCACCACAAAGATGGAGTTCTTGTTCCTAATATTTTCTAACCCTAGAACAAAATCCATAGAGAGATCTACCCAAGGCATGTTAGGAATAGGTAATGGAATGAAAAGACCATGAGGATGTAACCTGGATTTTTCCTTAAGACAAGTTATGCATTTGGCACACAAGCGCTCTACATCTCTTCTTAGGTGCGGCCAGAAGAAGTGTTCAGACACAACTCCAAACGTCTTGTCCACTCCAAAGTGACCCATGAGGCCTCCTCCATGTGTCTCCCTTAGGATGAGCTCACGCATTGATCCTTGAGGTATACAAAGCCACTTGTCCCTGAAAAGAAACTCATTTTGTCGATAATAATGACCAATGGAACCTTTCTTACATTTCTCATCGGTCTGTCCAAAGTCAGGGTCGTCCCCATATTAGTCTTTGATGTGCTCAAATCCCATGACCTTGGCCTCCTTTGTGGCTATGAGTGCATGCCTCCTTGATAAGGCATCAGCGACAATGTTCTCCTTCCTTTTCTTATACTTGATAACATATGGAAATGTCTCCACAAACTCCAACCATCTGGCATGCCTCTTCTTCAAGGTGGTTTGGCCTCTCAGGTACTTCAGTGTCTCATGATCAGTATGTATTACAAACTCTTTGGACAAGAGATAGTGCTGCCATGTCTCCAGTGAGCTTACTAAGGCATATAATTCCTTGTCATATGTTGGATAGTTGAGGGCTACTCCATGGAGTTTCTCACTGAAGAATGAAACTGGTTTGCCTCCTTGGGTTAGGACTGCTCCAATACATGTACCTGATGCATCACATTCAACTTCAAAAGTTTTATCAAAGGTATGTAAAACAAGAATCGGTGCATGGGTGAGGCTATCTTTGAGTTCTTGGAAAGCCTTGTCTTGGTCTGGTCCCCATTTGAAGGCGACGTCCTTCTTAATCACTGAGGTCAGTGGGGCTGCAATGGTGCTGAAATCCTTTATAAATCTCCTATAGAAACTTGCTAGACCATGAAAACTCCTAACATGGCCGATTGATGTCGGTGTTGGCCATTCTTGAATTGCCTTGATCTTCTCTTCGTCCACCTTAAGTCCCTGTGAACTAACAACAAAACCTAGGAAGAAAACTTGATCAGTGCAAAAGGTACACTTCTTAAGGTTAGCAAATAATAGTTCCAAGCGCAAAGTATCTAGTACCTTTTCAAGATGGATAATATGATCTTCTAGACAAGTGTTGTAAACTAATATGTCATCAAAGTATACCAATACAAACTTACAGATGTAGGCCCTTAGAATGTGGTTCATGATCCTCATGAAGGTGCTTGGGGAGTTGGTAAGACCAAATGGCATGACCAGCCACTCGTATAGCTCTCTCTTTGTGTTAAAGGCAGTCTTCCACTCATCACCCTCTTTCGTTCTTACTTGATGGTAGTCACTCTTCAAGTCTATTTTTGAGAAGATGGTTGCACCACTGAGCTCGTCCAACATGTCATCTAGCCTGGGAATATGATACATATATTTAACAATGATGTTGTTGATGGCTCGGCAGTCCACACACATTCTCTATGTGCCATCTTTCGTTGGTACCAATAGGACCGGTACTACACAAGGGCTGAGACTCTTCCTTATATATCCTTTGCTCATCAGGTCTTGAACTTGTTTTTTCCAATTCTTTAGCTTTCTCTAGGTTGACTCTGTAAGCTGGTCGATTGGGTAGTGGTGCTCTTGGAACAAGATCAATCTGATGCTCTATTCCCCTTATGGGTGGTAATCCATCGGGAATTTCTTCTGGAAAAATATCTTTAAATTTGTCCAAAAATTTGAGTATGGCCGTGGGTAGTTCCTGACCTTCTTGACCTACCAACAAACCTTCCTTAAAGATCATTAGTAGCACTTGTGTGTTACATCCTAAAGATTTCAAAACAGTGCTAGAAGTAACATAAAGGTTGGTCTTACTTGGATCCTTTGTCCATGGCCTTTTGCATATCATAAACTTCATGCGGTGTAAGTGGGGCAAGGTTGTGCTTCTTGTTGTTATGGGTAAAGCTGTAGAAGTTGGTGCGGCCATTGTGTATAGTCTCCTTATTAAACTGCCATGGCCGACCTAATAGAAGATGGCCGGCTTGCATGGGAACCATGTCGCATAGAGCTTGGTCGGCATACTTTCTAACACAGAAAGGAACAAGTACTTGATCTCTAATCTTCAGCTCAGTCTCATCATTTAGCCATTTCAGCTTGTATGGTCGTGGGTGCTTAGTCTTCTTTAGACCTAGCTTATCAACCAAGTACTTGCTAGCTACATTAGTACATAAACCATCATCTATAATAAGACTACATACCTTGGAGTCAATTGTGCATCGTGTATGGAATATATTTTCTCGCTAGATGGTTTCTGGTTCAAACATGACACTAAGGGATCTCCTGATCACTAGGATCTCTCCCTCATCTGGATAGTCAATGATCTTTTCATCGGTTCCAGCTAGTGCCACTTCATCTTTATCATGAGATTCATACTCACCATCATCTTTCAGCATCAAAACCCTCTTGTTTGGACAATCCCTGGCATAATTGCCCTTCCCCTGACATTTAAAACAAGAAATGTCACGAGATGTTTGAGTTTGAATCTTACCTTGGTCGGATTTTATGGCCTTAAACGCTTCAGGTGGATTCTTTTTGAACCGATTTTCCACTTCTATGGACTTTCCTTTGTCATAACCTTTCTGAAAAGGTTGAGTCCACGTGGTCCTGCTCCTGTTTGTGGCAAGAGTCTTCCTCTTGATGTTTTGGGCTGAAATCTCTTCTTCAACTATTGGGCCAACTTTGTTTTGGGTAAGGCTAAGTTTGTTAAACTTGTTGGTAAGACCTTCTAAGATGATTTAGTCGGCTGGTTGGTTGAGCAAAGTCTCCACACCTTGGTTGAACCTCTTTCTCATTTCTACTGTACCTGATCGAGTCGTTGAGCCGGACCTCATGGTTGAGTTTTCTCTGGTTGGATCAGGAATGGTTCTTGAGTCTACATCAGGTAAGTTTTGTGTTTGACCAAAATAAAATAGTAGACTTCATTTGAAGTGTATGTTTTTTAAAGATTAGTATACTGGATATGAAGTATACACTTTAATTAATCTTTGGTCAATCTTTTAATATTTTAGTCAAAAACAAAATTAAATTATTCAAAAAATTAAAGTTTTGGTTAAATACAAAATTGATCTTTTGGAGACTTCTGCGCAGTTTACTTGATGCAGACTTCCGATGGAGTCTACTATGAAAAGTAAAAAGTTCAGTAAGCTGGAAAATTAACTTCTTTTATGTAAACTTTTTTTTAAATCTACCAAATATTTTTTGTTTCTAAAGATAAAGATGTAGACTTCAATATTCTTCTATAAAATTCTATGTTGCAAAAAAGAAAAAAAAAAGAGGTCAATTGCAAAACTAAATTGTGCATTAATAAGAACACTGCATAGTACTTCTACATACAAAACAGTCTATTATCGTGACACATATCTGAATAATGACAAAACCATGTAAATAGTTAAATTTGTTGGTGTAAACTTGTTTCCAACCTTTTCCACTATCCAAACTTCGAATATTAGCAAAAAACAAGTTGTTTTTACAATTATAATGATAATTTTGTAAATATTTGAAAAACTTAAGGAAAGTATAGAAAATTAAGGCTAAATAGTATTGACAAAAAAATGAATTTAATTTTGTGTTTGACTTCAATTTTTGAGTCATTTTTAAAAAAACTCTATTTTTATAATACTAAGGAAATAATTGTGTAAGAAAAGTTATGTCACTTTTTGCAAAAATGCAAAACACAACTTGCAACTGAGGTAGTCTGATTAAGGAGTTGAACACCAGTAGTAAGCGTCAACTAAGTTCGGTTTGAATTGTTTATAATTGCATTCGTTGATTATCCAACATGTAGGTCGTCAAAGTCCATCATTTAGTCAATATTCCAAACATATCATCAAAGATTAATTTAAATTATGATCACGAAGAGCATCTTTAACCTAGAGACCTTTTTTAGGTCTCTTATTTTTTATTTTATTTGTTTTTTTGTTTTTTCTGATTTAAAAAAAAAAATTAAATCAATCGCGGGCCGACACGTGTCAGTGGGGTCCGCGAACAATGCAAAAAACGATTATTATTTAAGAGTTTTAGGAACCGTCTCTTGCACTGTTCACGAACCCCACATATTAATGGGGTTCGTGAACAGTGCAAGAGTTCAGGATAATCATTGCTCTAAAGCTCAACCAACACCGTTCTTTCTTTCCCCTAATGTGTGTGGTTGATTGTGTCATTGTGTGTCCTTCTTTCTATCCTATAACAGTTGATAAGTACATATCTCAAAGATGTTAGAATTAGTCGTATATTAGTTTAAATTTCGTTATCGTTCCTGCAATTCCGTATATCAAGGACGAACTCTCTGTTAAAGTCCTTTTCTTTTTTTTGACTTGTAATTGAACCTGATTGTAGATATGCACGTGTGGTACACTTCTTTTAGAGTTTTCAGAGTTCATAGACCTGCTATTTTCACCGGTTAGACCTGCTATTTTCACCGGTTAGACCTGCTATTTTCACCATATCTTGAAAGTTTCTTGGCTTACTGGTGCTTTAGCTCTACTATGAAAGCACGTACAAGTCTGAGCTATATCGAGGTAGCCGAATAAGTGCTTCAAGTAATATATAGTGTGTAGGTACTATGCCATTTTTTCGTAATTATATACTATATTTGATACTAGCAACGTTTCCCGTAGATCTTCTTGTACTATCTATAGAGAGATTAAATATATTTCTTGTTAATGAAAAATGGTTATGCTGACCTATGAAGTGCTTCCAAAAGTTCCGTAATCTTATGCCTTTTTTTTGTGCACCAATCTTATGCCCGTATTTAGGATTTATATATTTGGTTAGCTGAAGCCATTTATTATTTATTAATATATGTATTATTTTGATTCGTGATGAGAAAAAAAATCCTTGAATAATTAACGCAAGGACGACAAATTTTATTTATTATCTTAAACCACAATTAAACATCCGTGTTTGTACTTAAAACTTACAAGGTAGTTTTACCCATACATGAATTTTTTTACTATAATAAAAGTTAAAATAAAATATTTTCATATAATAAAAGAGAAAACAACCATTAAAACTTTGAACTTTCAAAGTTAAACCAAAAAATCTTCAATTCATGTTTGAGCCAAAACAATTCTCAACTTTCAAATATTGGTTGTTTTAACTTTCATATTTTGTTGATTAGCCCATTTAAGAAATCTGAATATTCAACTACTAAAATAGATTAAAAATAAATGTCTATTAACTCTCTAAATAACATTATTTTAAAAACTGATTAAGACATTAATCAAATAACGTCTTTTTGTTTATGTAAACACTTAAAGCATCTATTTCGTGAAACCATAGCCCCAAATCAACTTCATATTCTTCACTATAGTTTCACGAAATAGATACTTTAAATGTTTACAGAAGCAAAATGACGTCGTTTGATCAATGTTTTAATCAATTTTTAAAATGATGTCGTTTAGAGAGTTAACAAACATTTATTTTTTAATCAGTTTTATTAATTGACTATTCAAGTTTCTTAAATGGTCTTGTCAACAAAATATGAGAGTTAAAATGGTCAATATTTGAAAATTGATTTTTTAATTCAAACATGAATTGAAGATATTTTTGGCTTTAACTTTAAAGTTCAAGGTTTTAATGATTGTTTTCTTTATAATAAAAGGTGCTTTAAATTACAGATTGTCTAAATATAACACGGTAATCTTTTTAGTAACTAAATTCAGATTTGAGTTTATCTGAACAAATAATTGAGAAGCGACGTATATCATGAAGCCTAGCAAAGACATTAGCTTAATGATGAGACTAGACTAAAGTGTATGCTCCTCTAAAGAGTAATTGATTGTTGCCTACTTCACGGGACAAACGAGTAAACCTAACAATAACATATAGAGACACTCAACGCCATTAGCCAAATTCCATTTGAGCCATCCAACTCCTTCGTGGATCTTCTTTATCTCCAGCCCATCTTGTCTCCATAAATTTTGAGTGATTACTTTGTAAGCTTTTTCATTTTTATAAGAAAAATTTCGAATCTTATTTTCGATAGTACTGAATTATTATTTTTATTATTGTCTAGGGTACTTATATATACACTTAAATTAGTCATTTAATCATTATAAGAAAATGGATTAGTTAGAGAATGTGAAAGAAAGGTGATGTGAAACTTATACCAAAGCAAAGAGAAGGGGACAGAAGAGAAAAAGGTATGTCTGCGATGCCACATGTAGACAACCTTTTAAAGATCTAACTTAGATGCTATTTTTGCACATGTAAAACTGTTGCAGACTACAACTTCTATTTTACAAAAGTGTTCTCCAGATATATTTTCATCGACAAGTTTATTTTTATGTTAATTTATTATTGTATTATATATTATAAGAATAAACTAAAACATATTCCATTTATTTACAAATTAACCTTTTGGTCATTTAACCAAACAAATGAAACACTATAGTTACTTAGAGCATGATTAATGGAGGTTCTTAGAGGGGTTCTTAGGGGGATGGGTCCCATGAATAGTGTAAGAACCGGTTCTTAAAACTCTTAAATAAGAACCGGTTCTTAAGAGTTTCTTGCACTGTTCACGGGTCCCACAAACACGTGGCGACCCACGATTGGTTAACTTTTTTTTTTTTTTTTTTTTTAAAACAGAAAAAAAAAGAAGAAAAAAAAACCTAAGAACCCCAATTGGGGTTCTTAGGGTTAATCATGGTCTTAGAGCTGGATTAATTCAACGTTGTCTCTTAGATAGGTATCTTAGCATAATTATGATTAAAAAAAATTATAATTAACACAAGAGACATCTCTTAATTAAATTATGTAAGAACTATATTTTAGAGAACGTCTCTTAATTAGACGATGTAACTATTTATTATTAAAAAAATCATTAAGAGATCATAGTGGTGTTGTAGGGTTAATCATGCTCTTATAGCAGATGTACTCAAATATACTGTATGGTTATTCTACGAAAAGAACAAATATGTTAAAAACGATAATTAAATTTTCAAGAGAATAAAAAAGTAAAATAACAAATTAAATAATAAATAAATGAGTAAAAAGAAACTTTGGGTTATCAAGTATTTGCTGTATAAAAAGAGGTGTAAAGTGGCTATCACTCCTTAAATTATATCCTCAGAGCCAAAGTTGTTCACTCCTTCACACATGCTCCAAGTCCCCACCTTCTTCTTCTTCTTCTTCAGTCTCCTTTCATACCTCCACACCATTGCTTAACGTTTTCTCTCTCTAATCAACAAGAAAGAAGATGATCTCGTGGCACGACCTCTACACGGTCCTCACTGCCGTGATACCTCTCTACGTAGCTATGATCCTCGCCTACGGCTCTGTACGGTGGTGGAAAATCTTCTCACCTGATCAATGCTCAGGAATCAACCGCTTTGTGGCCATCTTCGCCGTCCCTCTCCTCTCTTTCCACTTCATCTCCACCAACAATCCATACGCCATGAACCTCCGTTTCATCGCAGCCGACACTCTCCAAAAAATCCTCATGCTTGCCCTCTTAGTCCTCTGGGCTAACTTCACACGCTCCGGTAGCCTCGAGTGGAGCATCACAATCTTCTCCCTCTCCACACTTCCCAACACACTCGTCATGGGAATCCCTCTCTTGATCGCCATGTACGGCGAATACGCCGGTTCACTCATGGTCCAAGTCGTCGTCCTCCAGTGTATCATCTGGTACACGCTTCTCCTCTTCCTCTTCGAGTTTCGCGGCGCCAAGATGCTCATCATGGAGCAGTTCCCTGAGACGGCTGCTTCCATAGTCTCCTTCAAGGTTGAATCCGACGTCGTTTCCCTCGACGGCCATGACTTTCTTGAAACTGACGCAGAGATAGGAGGCGACGGGAAGCTTCACGTCACCGTGAGGAAATCAAACGCTTCCAGACGTTCGTTCTGCGGGCCGAACATGACTCCACGGCCGTCTAATCTCACCGGAGCTGAGATTTACAGCTTAAGCACAACTCCTAGAGGCTCAAACTTCAACCAATCAGACTTCTACTCGATGATGGGTTTCCCCGGCGGCCGTCTCTCAAACTTCGGTCCGGCGGACATGTACTCCATGCAGTCTTCAAGAGGCCCCACTCCAAGACCTTCGAACTTCGAGGAGAATTGCGCCATGGCTTCCTCTCCGAGATTCGGATCTTACCCGGCTCCCAACCCTGAGTTCTCTTCAACAACCACCACATCTACAGCCAACAAAGCCGTCACTAAAAACACCATCACGAATCAGCAGACGAGTCTTCACACCGACGGTAAGTCGAACAATCATGACGCGAGCTCCAAGGAACTACACATGTTCGTGTGGAGCTCCAACGGGTCACCAGTTTCGGACCGGGCGGGTCTTAACGCCCCTGATACGGGAACAAACAACGAACAAGGCGGAAGATCCGACCAAGGTGCCAAAGAGATTCGGATGTTAGTCCCCGACCAATCTCAGAACAGCGAAAACAAAGGTTAGAGAAATCCTTCAAGACTTTCCGACACAATCTCACTTTGAAATGTTCTAAAGTTAGGTAACAATTTTTTTATTATAGCTCTAGCTCGTCCGGCGAGTGGTGACTTCGGAGGTGAACCAGTTAGCATCGCCGGAAGAGAAGAAGAAGGAGAGCGAGCAAAAGACGCTGAGAATGGACTGAACAAACCTGTTCCTAATGCGGTGCTACAATCGAAGAGTGGACTCGGAGCCGCCGCTGGAGGCGAAGCAAGTCAAGGGAAACATATGCCGCCGGCGAGTGTGATGACGAGGCTGATACTGATCATGGTGTGGAGGAAGTTAATCAGAAACCCAAACACTTACTCTAGCCTCATTGGTCTCATCTGGGCTCTTGTCGCTTTCCGGTAATTAGTAACTAAATCGAAATTCATATTATATATTCTTGACCTAAAACCGACCGGTTATCGGGAAATTGATTCCGGTTTTCAATATGAAGGTGGCACGTGGCAATGCCCAAAATCATTCAGCAATCTATCTCCATTCTATCTGATGCTGGTCTTGGAATGGCAATGTTCAGTTTGGGTTAGTCATCTTCATACTCTCTGTTTTATTCCTTTTTAAAGCTACTTAAAAAGATTAAATCAGATTAATTCCTTATTTTTGCATATTTTCGTTAACATATTAACCGGTTTACATGATAAAATAACTAAATTTTGTAGTCCATAAATTTATACGAGTGGAAATAGGAAAAAAATTTAGATTAAAAATTTGGGGATGGACCATCCGACAGGTGGGGCAATGGTGTGAGTGTCGTATTATATAAATCGTTATGGTGGACGACATGGTCTCGTGTTGTTGATAGTCCTCATGGTCCCCATTTATATGGGAGTTGATTGGATTTTCTTATATATATATATATATATATATATATAATTATTGTAAGCACATCAATATTATAATTTACTGTATGCAGAAAAAAATATTCTTTCCGTTTCATTTTAATTGTCGTTTTAGATTTATGCACACATATTAACAAAATATGTAATTTTGTATATTTCCAAAATAAAAACACAATTATCTATACACCTAACCATATTTCAACCAATAGAAAAATAAATTGAAGAATATTATTAATAAATTTTACATTGAAAAGCGAGAACAATACTTAATTTGTGACAAAAAAATTAAGCCTAGAACGATAAGTAATTCGAAATATATATTTAATTTATATTATCGACTGATTTTGAAATTATAAAATGTATGTGAATCGGGAAGGGTTGTTCATGGCGTTGCAACCCAAATTAATCGCTTGTGGGAACTCTGTGGCAACATTTGCGATGGCGGTTAGGTTCCTCACAGGTCCGGCCGTAATGGCAGTTGCCTCTATAGCTATTGGACTGCGTGGTGATTTACTGCGTGTCGCCATTGTTCAGGTAAAAATATATCTTACACTTTAATAACATGATATAGAGAAATTTAACATTTCAACCTAAAAAAATGATATAGAGAATGTATAAAATATGATTTGTTACTAAATGTTGTACGTGGGTTGTTACCAAAAATAATCTAAATGTTTTTGTATGATTTTTAGGCCGCATTGCCTCAAGGGATTGTACCCTTTGTGTTTGCAAAAGAGTACAATGTTCATCCTGCTATTTTAAGTACAGGGTAAGTCGTGGAGTATTATGATTATTATTCATAAAATTACTAATGTTATTTTTAACAAAAAAATTAACATATTATAACGGAATGATTTTGCAGGGTAATATTCGGAATGCTTATAGCGCTTCCAATCACGCTGGTTTACTACATTCTACTCGGGTTATAAGCATTTGATTACGTGAACCCTTACAATGGATACGTATAGAGGGAGAAGGAAGAAAAAAACGCAAAAGTGTTTCAACTTGTGGGTGGAACAAACTAAAAGCTTAGAGTATATAAGTAAAGACTAGAGAGTAGCATGATTTAAGGATGATGATGCCTACCACACAAAGAAA